>JAXIVJ010008311.1:0-56212 GCA_036785665.1 Chirona hameri
GGTCATCCTTAGCAACGCCCCCAAACAGTCGGGTCGGCTACAGTGTCCAGCACGTTAGTCGGTCCAAGTTACCGTCCTGTCCGGGATTGTTACATCGCGTTCCTGTGTCAGCGAGCGTACCGGCTGTTTGTCCACGTCGGTACCCAGTACCGGCTCATACTCGTCCCCCAGGGCCATTGCGAGGCGGACCTGTGCTATCGTAACTCTGACAGGTCCGGTGCCGTCGCTCCCTGCCTGCGTTCACTGTCCGTGTCTCGTCCCTCGTCCGTCAGCCCTCTTCCCACCGGAGACGCTCGTCCGTCAGCCCTCTTCTCACCGGAGACCCTCGTCCATCAGCCCTCTTCCCACCAGAGACCCTCGTCCGCAGACCTCTTCCCACCGGAGACCCTCGTCCGTCAGCCCTCTTCCCACCGGAGACCCTCGTCCGTCAGCCCTCTTCCCACCGGAGACCCTCGTCAGTCAGCCCTCTCCCTACCGGAGACCCCCGTACGTCAGCCCTCTTCCCACCGGAGTCCCTCGTCCGTCAGCTCTCATCTCGCCGGCACCATGCGTGAGGTTATCAGCGTGCACATCGGCCAGGCCGGCATCCAGATGGGCAACGCCTGCTGGGAGTTGTACTGCCTGGAGCACGGCATCCAGCCGGACGGTCAGATGCCATCCGACCAGAGTGTCGGCGTGGCTGACGACAGCTTCAACACGTTCTTCTCGGAGACCGGCTCCGGCAAGCACGTGCCGCGCGCCGTGTTCGTCGACCTTGAGCCGACCGTAGTAGACGAGGTGCGCACCGGCACCTACCGGCAGCTGTTCCACCCGGAGAACCTGAAGAGCGGCAAAGAGGATGCCTCCAACAACTACGCCCGCGGCCACTACACCATCGGCAAGGAGATCATTGATCAGACGGAGGATTCTATCCGAAAACTGGCCGACCAGTGCACCGGCCTGCAGGGTTTCCTCATATTCCACTCGTTCGGCGGCGGTACCGGCTCCGGCTTCACCTCGCTGCTGATGGAAAAGTTGTCACTGGATTATGGCAAGAAGACGAAGCTGTGCTTCTCCATCTACCCGGCGCCGCAGGTGTCCACAGCCGTGGTGGAGCCGTACAACGCTATCCTGTTCGCACACACCACGCTGGAGCATGCCGACGTGGAGTTCATGATGGACAACGAGGCCATCTACCAGCTGTGTCAGAGCAACCTGGATATCGAGCGGCCGACGTACACCAACCTGAACCGGCTGATTGGCCAGATCATCTCCTCCATCACGGCCTCGCTGCGCTTCGACGGCGCTCTCAACGTCGACCTGAACGAGTTCGAGACCAACCTGGTGCCGTACCCGCGCATCCACTTCCCGCTGGTGACCTACGCTCCTGTCACCTCGGCAGAGAAGGCGCAGCACGAGAAGTTCACCGTCGAGGAGATCACCAGGGTCTGCTTCGAGCCGTCTAGTCAGATGGTAAAGTGCGACCCGCGCAACGGTAAGTACATGTCCTGCTGCCTGCTGTACCGTGGCGACGTCGTGCCCAAGGACGTGAACGCTGCCATCGCCGTCATCAAAAACAAGAAGTCCATCCAGTTCGTCGACTGGTGTCCGACCGGCTTCAAGGTAGGCATCAACTACCAGCCGCCGACCGTGGTGCCCGGCGGCGACCTGGCCAAGCTGCAACGCGCCGTCTGCATGCTCTCCAACACCACTGCCATCAAAGACGCCTGGGCCCGTCTGGACCACAAGTTCGACCTCATGTTCGCCAAGCGCGCGTTCGTGCACTGGTACGTCGGCGAGGGCATGGAAGAGGGCGAGTTCTCCGAGGCCCGAGAGGACATTGCTGCTCTGGAGAAGGATTACGAAGAGGTGGCGATGGATGGGGGAGAAGAAGAAGAAGAAGACGGCCACGAAGAATACTAAGCGCGACACAGGGCTCGAAGGAAGTTGTGTCCTTTGTGGTTGCATCCGAAACATCCTTTGATTTGTGTTCTATGAATATAATATCATCATCTAACCCTATGCTAATCGTTACATATGAATATAATTATTCTGGAAATATATTGGAATCGTTTGAAATGAAGGCAAATGTCAAGGAACTGCCATGATTTTTTAAAGAATTTGTTGTATGTGTTCGTATATGTTATTGCGTACTATTACTACTTTTTCTTCTTCTTTTTTTACTTTATGGTGCACTTCATATTATATTTGTATATACTTCACTACTTTATTATTATTAACATTTGTATTGCATTGGAAATAAGTCGCAATTGGCAATGCTCCCTTTGTTAGATTAACAGGCGAACAAGAGTTTCATGTCTCTTATATAAATAACAAACTAAGCAAACAAACCTGTTCACTAAAAGGACAAACGAGGATGTTCGAAGCGGTATTTATTACTGCTAAATTTTAGCGACGTAACATAGAGTTTATGTCCAAAGTTCATTTTTTACAGTTTGAACATTTCCATTCATTGGCTTGCAAACGGCAAGAAGATCTCCCAGGACTATTGACTAGTTCGCTTTTGACTATTAAGTAAACATCGAAAGCACATGTGGTCAGTTCTGAGCTGATTCCTGGAGTAAAAACTCTCTAAAATGTGTGTTTGCCTTATACAGCTTTGTAAAAGATTAGAAGAAAGCTTTGTTTTCGCGGTATTAACCCGGCATTGACTGGGGTCTCAGTGGAACGCCATTGACTGGGGGAGGGGGGGGGGGGGAGGGCGTTAAACGACCCCTACTGTTGCTTACTGTTATTTATTCCGAACCAATGATCGCAGCGAGACACGTAAAGCGGCAATCGAAAGCTCTCAATAAGATGAATCTAAAACATACTAACAAATGTCAAAGTGAGGTCAAATGTCAGGTCACGGCCAGGTCAATGGTCAAAATCGACGTATTTGAACTAATGGGCCATATTTGCCATCCGAAGCCTTCGATTATGACCATTATCACCCAAAGTGCTGCCAAAGGTATGATACACATCCTGCACGACCTAAAGTGGGATTACTGGCCGAGGTCAAGGTCAAGGTCAGGTCACAAAAGGTCACTATGCTTAGAATATCTACAAAAGTCATGCAACACATGTTCTTGAGTTATTTTCCACGTATAATTCGATAGCGATAGTCATTTTACCACCTGACTTCATTTACGTGAAGTTAATGTCAAGTTCAGGTCTAGTTCAGGTGAAATTCAGGTGAAGTTCAGGTCAAGTTCAGATCAAGTTCAGGTGACGTTCAGGTCAAGTTCAGGTCACTGAAGGTAAACAAATTTAATTGATAAATCTAAATAAAAAAGGCATGTTGCTAGACCAGTTTTGTCTCAGAAATACAGTGGTGCAATGCATTTCTCTGTATCTTGTCAAAAAAGTTTTGTTTTCCTCCATATGACGTCATGGGTTACCCATGCTTTAGATGCCATACATCAGTCAAAAATGGTGATATCAATCTGAAGTTTGGTATGGTTGTTTCCCATATGTGGTTCTCTGACATATATTCCGGCTTTTCGAATATCTTCTTTTTTAAATCGATTTTGTGGGCATTTTCCACAAATATTTATTTTAAAAAATGGGGCAAAACCCAAATTTGCTCAATTCTGAGATCGCAAGTTTGTAGCCCTTGCAATTGTCGATCTTTTGGCGTTTTTCTATTACATTTTGCTTTAAATATGGCATTTCTACGGCCAGGCGAACTTTAGCTGGTTTTGGTGTAAAACTCGTGTGTAGTGACGACACTAAATTCGATGTAACTCGAACATTGTCGACGTAATTGCTTAATTGTTTTCACTGAAGACGTAAACGTGATTTATAAGAAGGTATCCGAAGTTTCATGTTGATAGCGCTTTTCGTTTTTGAGCTATTACGAAAATTCATCAAGGGGGGGGGGGGGCGTTAAACGCCCCCCCCCCCCGCCATTCAATGGCGGGATAACCTCCCTGTGACCTAATCAAATGCACTTAATGGGACACTAACCACAAAAGTTCCTTTCTTGGGGCGGTAGATGGCAGCAGTGTGAAAACCACTGACATCAATATAACACCTAGACAGCCAACTCGTGCGCCGCATATGCCGGACGGGCCGTTCCCACGCTGTGTGGTGGCGTCAGCTGTCCTGGGTAGGCAAAACGGGGAACTATCAAGGCATTCAAAGTTGTAGCATTCAATGCTTGTCCCATCCAAAACCGCAGCCAACAACACTTGCGATATCCAAAATTCGCCCGGGTAGGGGACATCTTCATCAGCCAAACTCTCCGCATCCAAAATAGAACTCGCCGCATTCAAAACCGTGACATACAGCCACATACAAAGCCGTGGCAGTCAAGCTTGCGACATACAAAACTGTCTGGTGCGGTCATATTTGGAACTACTAGTTGCAGTGAAACCCGCTAGATGGAGGTAGTAGCGGGGTGATGACGTAGTCACTCTAACACTCAAGTCGGTTACAGTGGAATATGTTTATGCGAATGGACATCTGACACCACACTGGACCCGACGTCGCCTCGCATCGGCCGGCAGCTGTCGGGCGGAGAGGAGGGTGAGAGGTGCAGACCGACGGAGTGGGGAGTGTTACATCGAGACCGCGGGAAAGCTAATGGTAAAGCTAAAGCTACGACGAGGATGGGCGTTAGCTGCCACGTTTCGATATGCGATTACCGGCCCATTACGGTAAACCTCATGGTACTAGCTTATGGTACTGCTACTACTACTACTACCATAGTCTGCGACGGATTTAATTAACACATTTCTTATTATATAATTAATTATTAATTGTGATGATTTATCATTGAAAATTTGACATATAAATAATTGAATAGTAATATATAAATATAATAGTTAACCCATTAAAGGGAAGTGTCGACCTTGGTAGATTCGAGCGAATGCTATACAATGACTAAACAGAGCACGCAGATCATTATTCTACTATTAATTTGTCATAAAACCCGGGAACTGTGGAGATATTCATGAAATAAAATATTATACATGACGTCATTTTCAAATTTACGTCACAAACGCGTCACAACTCCCGATTTTATGGTGAATCGAATTAGGTAAACAGTACTGCTTTATGTGCGCCCCCAGTTTTATAATACACACCGTAAGATACACATAACAGGTACCAAGGGCGGATCCAGGATATTTTAGGAGGGGTGGCTGCAGGCCAATTTAGGGGCGCCTTCCAAAAATCCAGGGGCGCCATGATAGCAATGTTCGTTAAGCCGCATCTGGGGCGAACGGGAGACATTAAAACAACCAGCACACATTAAATATAGTACGTCTTTTCGCTGTATGTGAATGCCTTAATCCATCGCCGGCCGCCTAGCGGCGCCCGGCGACGGACAGCCCGTGGGGCGCCCTTCTGGCGGGGGGGAGGGGGGGGGGGGCGACCGCTGCGGCCACACCCTGGATCCGCCCCTGACAGGTACGCTATCTGGTAGCACTTTCTTCTGTGACGTCACATGGATTCGATTTTTGTGTCTGTGTCAACGAACGGAAAAACGGTTATTTTCCTCAAGTATTTACCGAAGAACAAATTCACTTACAAAGTAGGAACCAGAGACACTTTTTGGAGGTTTTAAACACGAAGGAAGCAGATCAATCCCGAGGCCAATGCTAACGCTACGCGACGTCACGTCTGCCCGTCGTGGGCCATCCGTCATTCCCGGAAAACGCCTTCCGCTACGCTGCATTTGTTTGGCGAGTCGATTTGCACTGAATATTTATTTGTTTGTTCTCGACAAGATTATCCCATTCCTGAGTCAGAGTAAGTGATATTTGTTGCATGTTGTGTTATTTGATATGCATACTAAAAAAAATATATGTGAGCTGGATTTGTGACCTGCTGAGTGGTGTATACAAATGTAGTGTATTTCACATTCCAGATTCAATACCTGCTCATTCCTATTTTTTATGAAATTGAGGCATACCACTTACCAGTCATACTAGTGACATATCATCACACATATTTTGCATGCGGTTTTGTACAGCAGACTTGACATGCTTCAGAATCAGGTATGATGTTATACTGACAATTTGTGGTCAGTTGCCTCACTCTCCAGCGCTCGTCAGGTCAACACACGAGCTTATGTATCTGTTCAACACTGCCGTCTGCCAGTTCAGAAATTGAGTAAATCAGCAAACGCTTGTAGCACAATTATGCAGCCTGTATAGTTGTAATTGTGATGCGCAAATCTGTCGAGCTTGTATCATTCACATGGGCGTCGCCACCACTACGGACAGTACGGACAGTGTCCGTACAAGTTAGCGAACCTCCAAAAACTTGTACGGACTGTCCGTACAAGTTTGCGGAACCATTTGAAGGTGCAGAATTAGAGATATGGATACCTGAAATGTTTATATCTTCATTATATTCAGATGGACTATTTGTGACGAATCGTGACGAATTACCTATATTCGTGGAACTTGCTCAACAGAAAACAAAACATCTTATTGTCTCCTCCCCAACTTGAACGCACAAATGGCCAGTTGGAATGAAATGTTAATGTTTTTCGTCTGGAGTTCGGAATGGGAAGGAGTATGTGCGAAAATGGCAAGAGGCATTGACATTTTGTCCTTGTCATTGCTAAAACGTTTAGCCGTTTAGTGAGCGGTGCTTGATGTGAAAGTGGGTACTGAAAGTTTGGGGACGATATTGGATATAGTTTACGAGATATTGCGAAATACGCGAGGGAGCAAAACAAAATACTCTCGTGTACACTAGTCCATTAGCATAAATGGTCATGCCGTAATTTTACTGAACTGTATTTGGCTTCCTCCTGGCGCTGACAACGCTGATGCACGCGCGTTTTATTTTACATGGATCCCAGCACAGTGTATTAGGCACCCGCGCAGTGCTGGGGATGTGCCTCCTGAAATTTTAGGAAATACAAGAAACGAACGGGAGAGCTATAGACATGCTAGCTAGAGACGTGTGACTGATACCACAGTGTTTATCTCGTCGAGATGCGTCTCCCCATATGCAACATGACCAACCTGGGTTCATATTTTGAACTTGACCCGATCCGGTCACCATCAGAATGGTTCGGATCGCCTTGCCGAGGCAAACACGATAGCGTTAAAATTATTGCCCTATCTTTATTAGGTAAAATGTTATGCACGAACAACTTTTGGAAGAAAATGCTAACATGACCTTTGGTTACCTCTGGGCCCTGGGGCCTAAACTATTGCACTTATATAAAATTTGAGGACACCTAGCGATAGCATTTTTCAAGAGCCTTTCGATTACGTTTCTCCGTTTGTTCCAAGCTATCATAGGTCCCGAGATATTTGGGGTGTTTCTGGAGCGAAGTCCTAAACTTGGAAAAGTTGGCCTTTGACCTCTGGTGACCTCATATTGACCTGAGCGAAAATGTCACAAGCGTTGGAACAAAGGGACGAGGAGGCAATGGCCGCCACACTTTTCGGCTATTTTTTGCTAGAAATAATTGGCATATACCCAAAATGCTTTTGTTTCGAAATCAATATATTTCGAAAACATAGGCACGCATTTTCAGTATAGATTGCGAAAGTGGCGCAAAATTCGAAAATGGCGCATGTTGTTATGATATGGTGTGACTGGTGGCACAGTGGTAATATATTTGCTTTCTGTGCCGGGGACCGGGGTTCAAATCCCTCGGCGGGCCTCTGAAGTAGAAAAAAAAACGTACCGGTCCCGTATCCCTCAGAACAGGGTGAGAGTTCCAGTTAGCGTTTTGGTCTCAGGACTCAGTAGGATATGGTGTTTGGACCACTACATGGTGTGCTTTGAAAGAAGAATAGAAGTGAGTTGTAAAAAGCTAGGAACTTCGTTAATTTTTTTAAAATAAAATTAGAAAGTACCTACAAATGTAATGATTATCTCATCATTGCTGTGCACAACCAGGATAATATTGTCAGTGGCGAAGGGTTCGCTTGCTGGTTCAGTAACGCTGTTTTTATCACATGCTTACATATGAAGCTTCTCGACACAGCGCTACGTTTTTTGACACAACGCTGAATGACAGGACAAAACATCGACTATATTCAGCAGGAGAGTCCTTACAACCAGAGTATGCAGTATGACAGGACAAAACATCGAATATATTCAGCAGGAGAGTCCTTACAACCAGAGTATGCAGTATGACGTAAATTATTTATCGACATGGCCTTCAAAACTGCTATCTCAGCATGGGCGGATCCACAGGGGGGGGGGGGGGGGGGGGGGGGGGGGGGGGGGGGCACGGGCCATGCCCCTCCCCCAACCACCTGAAATCGACGCATTTGTTTTCTTTTCTAACCGCCACCCAATAATAGGTGACCAGGATTGCCCCCGCTCTCGATCCTAACGACACACGAAACCTTACGTTAACACCAGAGAACAAAAGAGAAAATGTTGCGGCACTCCCACCTAAGAAATGGAAACAAACATAAAAAAGCATATGAAGAGAGGTAGTTTGCGTGTAGATGTGGTGATATAAAAGAAGGCGGAAAGTAGTCATGGTTGAAAACAGCAAATGACTGCCCCCCCCCCCCCCCCAATATGTCCCAGGATATCATCCTTACTCATCCTCATCCAGGAGAGGATGAGGATGGATTAATTCACTATGTTAGTAAAGGGGATATCAGTCATACAGGGAGGAGGACAAATGCTGGTTTATTTTCAAGCTTTTCTTGCTGGTACTTTGTGGACCCCACTCAGCTAAGCGTAGCTTGTTGCTGAGGAGGGACCCCGAAGCTAGTGCCAATGAATGGGTATATACCTAATGATACTGTAGCGTGCAATCGGGCTTTGCAACATTGCATCATACAAAAAAGAAAAAAGAAGTCAATCAAAATGTTCCTTTTCTGTAAAATTATCTTCTGGACCCGATTGGGCCGCTGATTGCAATGACGTTTAAATCAACGCTCTGGGACTTCATTTGCAATATTTAGAGCATATTGCAACATTTTGCAACATTTTGCAACATTTCGAAAATTTGCAAGCGGGGGTTTCTTAACCTCCCGGATCGATTTACAGCAACATCGACCCGCTGTTTTTTTGCGTTTTTTTTTCTTCAGAATACCCGCGAAAGCATAGGAATTTCAAATAGTTGCAATTGCGCTGCCCGGACTCGTACATAATATTTTTGATGAGGCTGGCCATTCGTCAGTCAACATATAGGCCTCTCACTGCTCGGATATAAGGTATACCAAGATGGTATGTGGAGTTCGGTAATTGGTGGATATTAGGACAGGGTCTCCCTCGACAGAGTCTATCGGAGTATGTCCCGACAGATGATCCGTCGCGGCATCCCTTCCCCGTATCGGCTCCCATGATCCGCCCCCAAATCATCCTGGTCCCAACCCCAACAAATACAATCCCACCACTATCTCCCCGACCTTAACAGGCTCCTCACCTATAATTGATCGCTGAGCGTCAATTCTCCCACTGGTCCTTAACTTAATCGGTTATTCTGGCATACAGTCATTGATTCTCGCTCCCACTTATCCTCCTCTCAAACACTAATCCAAACGCACGGGTTGACGCCCCGGTATCTCCCTCTTCCGTCTACTGCCCTCCAGTGGTGCTATTAATTACGGGTGAGAGACCTTGACCGGGTGGGGTTCTCCGCTTTTTCCTTTAATCCTCCCGCTAATTTCCTCTTTTGCCGTCCCGCCATGTGACGTAGTTTCGGCCGCCGCTCACCCTCCATGGTCCAGCGTCAAGAAGACCCATAATGATACGTACTTGGCGCGAGAGTTTGCCGAGCATTCCTGTGCATTCATAGCTACCCAAGGCCCGTCTCTTACTGAAAATGAGACGGCGTCAATTTACGTTAAACGGAATAGGCTCCTCGGGCACGCCAAACCCGTTCCGACTCCATCCCGCCTTGTGGCTCATCGATCATCATTCCGTTCAATTCAATGACACCATCCGTCTCTGCAATCCTTCATCTTTATTATCCCCCTCACCTGTACGGTTACATGTCATATTAATAGCTACGTCGCGCGCCTGAAAAGTTTATTTACATCCCTCCCGTGACACATATTTCCCCCGCTCTCCTCTGCTGGTCCGTCACACCATCAACTAGTCCATAACACTCCCGTCCCCGCCCCTCCTCAAAATCCACACTTCACCCCTCCCCTCCTCATGGTAAAGATCCCTTCCCTGGGTCATTAGATCCTGGCTGGCCGGCTGCCCCATCCCTCCCAGCCCGAGATCCCTACCGCCCCAGATCGCCTGTCTGGACATAGGACCGTTAAGTACGACGCAGGGTGAGTGACAGACCGTGGATATTTGGATATTGTGCGTGCGCGGAATGAGCAGCGGCCTTACTAGACAGGTGAAGCCCGGGCAGATGCGTTGATCGACTGCTCCCCGACATCCGGTCCGCGGCGTCCGTCTCAGCACTCAATCACCGGGCTGCTCCATCAGTCTCAAAGGGCTGACATCACTGCACTGTTGATCTCAATGGGCCGTGCACGACTTGTCCGGCGCATATTGACTCCGTCCCCATCACGACTGCTGGCGAGGCCCTCCGGCGCTTATCTCCCTGCTGGTGCGACTCTCACAGAGTCTCCTCCCGGTGCCACTCTCCCCGGTTCTCCACCCGGTCGACCGTCCCAGGTTCTCCTCCCGGTCTCACTGTTCTTTTGCTAACCACCTCTGCCCGTTATATATCGCAGTTATTTCCGTCTACCCGGCTGCCTTCCAACCTCATGGGTGGCCCCCGAGTTGTATGGCGGTCTTGTGGCCGCCGGCTGGGTCCTCGAGTCATCTTGCCTCCATCTGCCGCTGTCCTCCGGCCAGCCTCCTTAGGTGTTGATATGGCCTCGGTGGTTTGTTTATCAGCCGATCGGCAGGCCGGGATTTTGCGTTTTCGCATCTTGTTAGTGGTGTAAGTCCAGGGGCCGGTCTGGCGACGCTCCCTCCACGCGTCGCAGACAGATGTCCTGCCCCGCTTGACCGCCGGGTATTTGGCATCTGCCTAGTCGGAAGTGGAGTAGAGAGGGAGACTCACTCCGACCCCTTGGCTATGTTTATACATCCGACAGATGACGGCCTGGCAGGTGTCCGGCGTCTGGAGGTGACTCTGGTTGTCTAGCTGCTCTGGTTTGTTTGTTGTTGCGCGCCCCGCGGCAGATTTCCGGCTCGGTCCTCTGTTGATGGGCGCTGGCGGCTCATCTGGTCACCTGGTGATCTGCCTAGTCGGAAGTGGGGTAGAGAGGGAGGCTCACTCCGACCCCTTGGCTGTGTTTATACATCCGACAGATGACGGCCTGGCCGGTGTCCGGCATCTGGAGGTGACCATGGTTGCTCAGCTGCTCTGATTTGAATGTTTGTTTTTGTGCGCGCCCCGCGGCAGATTTCCGGCTCGGTCCTTGTTGATGGGCGTTGGCGTCTCAGTTTGCGCACCTGGTGATCTGCCTAGTCGGAAGTGGGGTAGAGAGGGAGGCTCACTCCGACCCCTTGGCTGTGTTTATACATCCGACAGATGACGGCCTGGCAGGTGTCCGGCGTCTGGAGGTGACTCTGGTTGTCCAGCTGCTCTGGTTTGTTCGTTGTTGCGCGCCTCGCGGCAGATTTCCGGCTCGGTCCTCTGTTGATGGGCGCTGGCGGCTCATCTGGCGACCTGGTGATCTGGGAGGTGACTCTGTATATGTCAGGCCGGGCAGGAGCATTGGGGGAGGGGAGGGGGAGGTGGGAGAAAGGGCCCGCCGGCGTTTTTGTTTTGTTTTGTTTACGCGACTCCGGTTGACGACGTGCCGGTGGATGGCAGGGGGCAGGTGACAGGCGGCTGTCGGGTGGCAGGGCTGGTGGCCGACAGCAGCTGCCAACCGGCTCCTCTGTCTCTCACTCTGCTAAGGCCCCCTTCGAACGGGGGGAGGGGTGTGTATATACAGGTGCGTCTGGGGGACGGCACCCGTCCTTGTCGGCAAGTGGGATGGGGAGGAGGGGGTGGGAGGGTCGGGTGTCGCTGACCTGCTGGCGGTGTTTACACGTCTTGGATGGCAAGACTGGTCAGCTAATGAATTTGTTTCTTCTCGAAACACGGCTGACGGCATTTGTATCTGCGACCACCGCCCGGGTTCAGGCGCTGAGCGGCGGAAAATTTAGCTGTAGTCCGAACCAAAAAATGTAAGCATCGTTACAATACCATATAATAATATATCTGGTATTATATAGTAGGAAATGATAATGGATCGTCTGTGGATAATATATGACAGGGGAGGTGATTATGATATATAGGACAAATATGAAATCCGATAATATTTCACATTGTTCTTATGCAGTGAACATGAAAGGTGATACACTCTGTACTTACAGATACGTAAATTATGTGTATGCGGACAACAGGAGTTGTAACATTGTACTATTCTTGTTAAGTGTTGCATAATATTATTATTGTATGATTGCAATCATGTATATTATTATTACTATGTCAAGTTGACAAGTGTTTCTTACATATTGTAGGAATTAAAAAAATGTTTGCGAACAATACTTTGTACACTGAGAGAAAAAATTGATTCTAGGCTCCCAGGTATTCTTCAAAACTCTCCTCCTGAAATGCTTCCACATTCCCCAAACGACGTAGAGCCTAGAGTAATGTGGCGTTTTCCTAGGAGTTTTCCGGCCAGAGTAAACAACGCTAGAGTTTAGAGGGGGATACACAAGAGTTTTAGAGAATGATGCCTTGGAGCATTAAATCATTCTCACGCAAATACTCCCAATTATGCTCGCCATTTATCGTAGGTAGTATAATACGGAATTAAGCGGGGATAATTTTGGAGAGTTTTGGGGAATAGAGAAGTTCCAGAACATTTCGTCTGAAACTGAAATAGACGCATCCGGCATCCGCCATTTTTGTTTGTGTTGTGTAGTTGTGCGGGTATATACGGCCTTGGTTGTGCGCGCCTGGCGAGTGTGGGAAGACAACTGTGAGTGTTTGGCATTTTGAGTGATTGAAAGAAGGGGGTAAGGAAAATGTCAACGAACGAATGGCTTTTTATATGATTGTTAATGGTATTTGTGTGCAATTTGGTATTCTTGACATGTCTGGATGTGGTTAATCTCTGCGCAATTGGTAGAGGCTCCAATGGTTGATATCGTGATGCGACTATGGCCGGGCCCGTCTGTCCGGTGCTGCGAAAAATGTCCAGGCCGATCGTTTGCTGTGGTGTTCGAGTTGTTTGCAGCGGTGTCCCGCAGAGTCTCGTCTGCTGGGGTGTTCGAGTGTTCCGCTGTGGTGTCCAAGTAGTCGTTCGCTGCGGTGTCTCGCGCAGTCTCTTCTGATGGGGGTGACCGAGTTGTGTGCTGCGGTGTCCCGAGGCGAGGAGTCTGTCGTCTGCTGCGGTGTCCCGAGGCCAGGAGTTTGTGTTCTGCTGCGGTGTCCCGATGAGTCTGTCGTCTGTTGCGGTGTCTGACTTAGTCGCTTGATCCGTTCTCGCGAAGATAACCGGGCCTGTCGTTACAATAAATACGATGTTCCATCATATTTTTTTAGAAGAAAGGGAGAGTTTTGGGGGAGAGTACAGGAGAGTGAAAGGAGTTCGGGAGAGTAATGGGGAGTTTCAGGGAGAGTTTTGCGGAGAGTAATGGGGAATTTGAGGGAGAGTTTTGAGGAGAGTAATGGTGAGTTGGGAGAGTAATGGGGAGTTTGGGTGAGAGTTTTAATGGGAGTAATGGGGAGTTGTGGCAACGTTCCCGCTGTCAGCACCAAGTCGACGTACGCGGCGCCCCGAGCTCTTCCATGTACCTCGTGGAAGAGTTGACTCTGTAAAGAGGGGCTTCTTGATTCGTCTCCCGCATCTCTTTAACTCACTCACACACAGCAGCCCTCAGACGGATTTATTTATGCCGTCTCGTACCCTTAGGTCTGACATCACGAAGTTCGCTGATGTTCAGGGCACATACTTGAGTTAAGGTCGCTGCTGTGAGCTGTGTCCCGTGATCGGTCATTGGCTTTAAGTTGCACTTGTCTATTTTAGGTCTTTTGCCTGTACCAGCGCTATATCTACACGTTTATATTTACTTTTACCGGCGCTTTTATGTATTTGTCTATTTTTAGGTTTTTGCCTGTATCAGCGCTTTATTTACACGTTTGTTCCTACTTTCACTGGCGATTTTAATCGCCTTTTATGTATTTATTTTATGCTGCTGTGTTTACTATGCAGTATAGTTGTGCTCTCTTATTGTATGTACCATGTGCACTCATGTAGTTTGTGAATGTTTTAATTTCCTGTTGCATGAGGCAGCATGACTGCAACCGTAAGTGGGCCCTGTGCCTGTGGTTGTTGACTCAATAAATAAATAAATAAATAAATAAAGTTAGTGTGAGAGCTTTGGTAGAGAGTAATGGAGAGTAGCTCATGGGAGTAATCGAGAGTCGTTTTTGACAACTCTCGATAACTCCTCTAAAAGGGAGTAAGAATTTATCTCAGTGTATAAATAGTCTTAGATGTTGGAATATCGTTTAAGTTTGGAAATTGAGGGGTTATGATATTATTCCATAGATTAGGGCCAAGGCAACTGGTGATGCATAATCGATAATTACAGTTTGAGAATGGTTGCTTTGACCCGCGCACCGAAGGGAGGGGGGGGGGGTGATTTCCGCCCCCCCCCCCTCAGGTTTTTGCAAAGATAGCGAAAAAACGGCAGCGCGCAGCGCCGCCGGGGTTTTGCACACCTATTAGGACATCAATTGCGCACACTTTGAAGAAGAAAAGAATCCTCGAGTCATCTCAGGTCAGGTCACCAGACCAGGTCAAGTGACCCCACCTCCAAAAATGTTTGCAGTTGTGCCAAAGCCAGAGTTTTTCACCGATCAGTTTGAAACTTACAGGATGTCATGAGGGCATAAGTACTTACAATTCGTTTATCTCGGAATTTTGATATCGGTGACTTAAGGTCAGGTCAATTTCGTAACCTCCCCATAATAAGTCAATGGGGAAATATACAAATGCTTCCTATTTCAAGGATATGCATGATATTAGTCCAATTACTTCTGGATCATGTTAATATAGGATATTCTTGATGATCCAAGCGTAATTTCTGTTCAGTGACCCCTATTGGGTTATTTGAGGTCATGCGAGGTCACCATCACTTTTTTGTCAATAACTCCCGACATAATGAAGATAGAGAAGTAAAACAGACATCAACTTGGGTCACCACTTGACCTTGACCTGAGGTCAAATTGTTAACTTGACTTAACAAGGTCACCATTTGTTATCTTTCTTCTTTCGTTATCTTTATTAAGTAAACAGTTAATAGCAAAAACGATTTAGCAAAAAAAAACGGAATTTTTCTTTTTGACCTCTGGAGCCTCAAATATTGACCTAAGACCAAATCTGAGGACACCTAAGCGATTGCCAATTTAACTGGCTCGCGTTTGCTGTTTTCCGTTTATTTCTAACTAGCATCGTTTCTGAGATATATGGGAATTTCTGGAGCTATGTCCTAAAACAGGAAAAAAACGCATATGATAAGCAAGTCATGTCAGCATTCAACTTTGGCAAATCATTTATGTATATGATAAAAAGAATTGGACCCAGAATCGACCCCTGGGGAACACCCATGGTGACTTCTTTATAAGCTGATAATGTATTTCTGATTTAACACATTGTGTTCTTCCTGATAAATATGATGAGATAATTGTATGAGACTTGTACCTGACACCATATTTATGAAGCTTTTTCAGAAAGAGGTCGATGTTTACTGTATCAAATGCCTTTTTTAAATCAAGATACAAACCCAATGCAAATTATCCCTCCTCAAAAGCCCTTGTAATGGTATCCTGAAGAAGAATAGGCATGTAGGTGGCTTTGTTTTTCTGAAAACCAAACTGATTTTCGTGAATAATGTGGTTCTGATTTAAATGACTGATGAGTCGACAGTATATGAGTTTTTCAAGAATTTTTGACATGAAAGGTATATTATAATTTGACATATTTCCTGATATAATATACAATCTAAGCAACTTTTACCTAGGAAAGTTTGTTTTAAATCAGTTATCGATGCACAAGCAAGCGAAATCCGATGAGTTTTCAGAATTGTGTGCGACTTTTGGGTATTCCCCCCCCCCACTGACCCAAATCACCAATTATGGATGCGCCCTTGTATCTCAGCGATACAAATCCCATTAAAAAGTGACTGATTTCCTTTAAACACCGTATTGACACCTGTAAAAAAGCGCACGTCCTACCCCCCCCCCCCCCCCGCGCTCGAAAGGTTCGATGTATTGTCATTGTGTCCGTACAAGTTTTGAAACCGTGGCGACACCACTGATCATTCAGTTGAATAAATATGGTCAAATTATGTGCTTGTTTACGTTGAGAGCAATCAGTCGCCTGAAAACTGAACATGCAAATATAGTGTCATCCACAGCGCCGCATGAACACAGTTCACATGGTGTCAGTTTTATTTAATAAACATACGCAGTCTCTCACAATGTGCAGGTACATGAGCTGGTCGAATAAAGCTGGCTAAACACCATATTGCACACGATAAGCACAGTACCAAAATGTGGGACCACAGCCAACATCAGGTCTGGGTCGGCCAGCAGGGGGTGCAGAAGGAGTAGGAGGCCGTTGGGCTGTCCTTTTCGAGGTAGAAGACAGGACTGCCGCTGCACCTGATGATGGGCCTGGTTCTGGGGAGAGTTGTGCATGCGATGGTTGAAGCTGAGAAGAAGAAGAAAAAAAACAGGAGAAATCATGACATGATTACATTGACACGTCATTTTTGTATGCAAAGTGGGCAGAGCTTGTCAGGCACTGTGGCAGAAATTGAAACTCTGGTCAGCAGTAGTGCTATTTCGGGGAATTCATTTCAGCAAGGAGCAGAATCAGGCAAATGAGGTTCTTTATTGCCAAAGTTGGTAAACACGATAATCGCAAAGGAATACAAACTTGAGCCATCTTAGTATGAAAGACAATGAGCACCTCCTTGAAAATATCAATTTGTGTCAACAAATGCACAAGGAATTCGCGGCCGCCGTTATCTACCGTGACAATAATGCATAAATTCAAGGCCATATAAGAGAGGTAGAGTCATTCGGGGATTTTAGCGCCCCAATCGCACATTAGCGTGACGTCACTGGTGTTCTGGACCGACTCGGCTGTCGTCGCACGCGGCTCGGTACGGTGCGAATATTTCGAACGGGATACGTTTAGTTGCGTCTAAGGTACGACCCCATTTAAGATTGCATTTACCGCGGATAATTATCCATCCCTTAATTCATGCTGAGGGGGAGACGGCCATACGCCGCTCCGGTCTGTGTAAGGGGCGACTGGCAAGACGGCCATACGCTGCACCGGCCTGACTGAGGGGTGAAACGGCATACGCTGCACCGGTCTGGCTGAGTGGTGAGACGGCCAGTCGCTGCCCCGGTCTGGCTGAGTGGTGAGACGGCCATACGCTGCCCCGGTCTGGCTGAGGGGCGAGACGGGCATACGCTGCACCAGTCCGGCTGAGGAGCGAGACGGCCACACGCTGCCCTGGTTTGGCTGAGGGGCGAGAAATGACATTCTTTTGGCTTAATAATCAAGATATGCTTAAAAAACAACTTTAAAAAGCAAAATATTTCAAAAGCATAGACCTACAACCTAACTACCTAACATACTTATCTAACGGCGATGACCTCAAATTACCGCTCGTCAACACTCGTCAACACCCGTCAAAAGACCGCAAAACGCTCGAAAGCGCAGCTGCGGCGACGGGGCTGGCCACGACTGGACCAGAGCACCAGTGACGTCATGGCTAATGCTGTGTCGCTCAGCAGTCGATACATGGGGAATCCCGGGATGACACCCCCTGGCATAAATTATAACCGTGTTCAATAAGACGTGGTGTGCTGTGTACAATATGCTTAACCAACCACCGTTGAGCTCACTAGAGCCAGCTCATCGCTGATTGGTCAAACTTACTGTACACACCGTGCGAATGCTAGTCTGAACACCACTATTCTCATGCGGGGCAAAAACTGCGGGGCGGACGGCAGTTGCCAAGGCCCCCAAGTTTGGCGAAATAGAGCCAAGTTCTTTGGGCTGGGACGTCATCAGTCTGCAGGGACGTCATCAGTCAATCTGGTATAAACCTCCCATCTGGTACAAACCTTGGCGGTTCGTTCGCAAAATCTGCTCTAGAGCCGTTGAGGTAGAGTATTGAGAAAAAACGAACATTGGATCATATGATTTCTATATCCAAGCTACAATTCTGCTATCTCAGTTCAAAACCCCATGTTAAGGTCGACACTTCCCTTTAAGTACCAAGGTGTGTTCTAGATGGGCCGGATTAACAGTTTTCTGGTCACATCAGGGGAGAGACACGTCCTAACACACCTTCGAGAACTTCCTCCCCATAACTTTATGGAGGCACCGACTCTAAACGGGACGGTGGTCCCGTTTTGACCAGGTGGTCCGAGAGTGACTAGTAGTGGTCAGGCGCCGCTTCGCCAGTCGTACCCGAGGTCGCGCGCCTATTACCGTATGCCCGGTACCTGACCCCTGTTCCTCTCTCTTTTACTGCGCTCCCACGCTGCTTTCTTCATGAGTGACTTGTCTGTCACAGACATGACCGGGGCACGTGGAAAGCGACCGTGCAGGGGACAATTAAGAGATCTGTTTAGGCAGTGGAGCAGTTCATGTTCCTATACTGGATCCTATTCCGATCTGACTCCGCCACTCCGCCTTTCTGCTCGGCTGCTTCCCACTCCCCGTACCACGGCGTTGAACCAGGGCCAGACTATCGCAACTGATCCATGTTCCGTCCGCTCACGAGGCTAACAAGAAGACCATTAAAGGGAATAGGTCACCTTGAAAGTTGTCTTGAAGTTCAACCATTAGGTGCATCTTGAGCTCAAAACTATGAATATGACTTTGGTTTGGACAACTGATGGATATATGTGGAGAAAGAAGTAAGTTTCTCTTTCTATTTCACGAGAAATCGTACGATAGCAGCTGGCGTGCTGGCTCCGCCCCGCTCCGCCTGACGCCAAGTACAGTCTCTGACAAGGGGCCGCCGCGCCGCCCGGGCGGCTGAGCGGATATTAACGAGGCGTCGTGACCAGAGACTACGTGCCAGAGAGTGTACCTGCCTCCGGCGGCGCGGCGGCGAGCGTTCATTCCCCGATCGTGGCCCGGAACAGCGGGATTGAAATCGGGTCCACTAGTCCTGTGTCGAAATTACTTAACGTATAGAGGTAATTCTTTCACCACAAACCATTTTTAGATCTGCTCTACAAATCTGCTATCTCAGTCCAAAACCCCATGTTAAAGGTGAACTATTCCCTTTAAAGTGAATGTTTCACCTTTCTTAAAGTTTTCAAATATACGCTGGTTGTAGTAGAAAATATGAAGTAAGTGCTGCTGAAAACGATGTTGATATTTTTCACTCGAAAAGTCACTTAACTTTATACAAATTAAGGTTTTTTAGATTTGGGCGAATGACGTCATTATTGAGCTATAGTCCGCCGCTGATTGACTGACAGTGGGATTGGCTGAAAAAGTGACTGTCAGCCAATCAGCGGCTGCACCACCTGGGGTCATTTTGCAAATGGTAAATTAAATTGCTTAAAAACGGTTAAATTTTGGGAAAAATGACCTTAGTAATTTAGACATTTCAATAACTGCCCAAGATAATTGGTATCTCAGTTTAAAACTAATACAAAGGTGAAACATTCCCTTTAAGTGAGGGCTATTCCGACGGGCTGTATTGGGATTCAATGCACATGTGGAAAGATGCCAAGATGCTGATCCGTTCCACGCAACGTTTGCCAGCTTCAGTCAAGTGTGTGCAAATATGTAAGAGACGATCCCGTCTGATGTTGTTACTGGTTGTGATGTGATTTTAGTATTGCAGTGTTGTATATTTTCGCGTGTATTTGGTTTGTCTTGTTTCCAGGGGCGTAGCTTCTCCAGACAGGTAGGCTGAGCTGGGAAAAATCATTCACACCCGGGATATTAGCTTCAATAAATACACAAATAGGTTGTTCATTGAAAAAACAATCATCCTACGTTCGATAACATTCGAAGATATAACAAATACAAGAATGTATTGTGCACGTTGATCAGATAAACAAAAAGCTCTTACATTAGCAATGAACTCATAGACGGAAATGTCAAGAAAACTTGGCAAATCTGGCTGCGTGGTAATTTCGTCATAATACAAGGCTCTCTCACTATTTGTTTCATTTTACTCAAGAGGACTGTGAAGAGGTTTCACTTTCAGTCTGCATTTGACTCAGCTTTTCATACATCAAATTTGCTGTTTTAGTTATCTTTTCTGAAACGTATATACTTTTTCTGGCTCAACTTTTGCTTCTTCAAGGGAGATTCACCCAACAAGCCGATACTTTCATTCACAATGGACATCTCACGTTCCAACAAGTTTCCTTGTTATTGAGAATGTGACAATATCGGGGTATGGCGTAAATGGGCAAATCGTGAGGGCATGGGTTCCGCTGCCAATTGTCATTCAAAGAAGTAAGGATGATGTCCATTGTCCGTGTGCGTATGCGAATTGCGAATATTCGTAGTCATAGCCGTATTCCTTTATTCGTGAGTTGAGTTTAAACGAGTGAATGTTTTTCATTTAATGGAAATAGTTCACCTTCAACATGGGATTTTGAACTGAAATAGCAGTTGTGTAGCCCGTGTTGAGAAATCCTTATCTGCAACTTTTCTTGGCTGAAAAGACTCTCCAGCCGAAGATATTTGACGTTTTGGCGAAGGAATGCGGCGCATATATGATATACCGTACCGTCTGAGAGTGCCAGCACTGCATGGAGCATGCGCAGACCAATAACGCACACCATAACATTAATAATTTACGACCTTCTGTCCTGAATTGGCGCGATGTAGGACCATTTTTGAAAAGAAAAAAAGAAACTATTAAAAATATAATAAAATCGTGTTCTGAAAAATTTCGAAGGTGAACTATTTCGTTTAACTATGCTGATGTAAAACGATTGTGTGCGTGTCCACTGTCCAGTGCCCAATCTGCTGATTATTGCGAAGTTTGCTCCCGATCTGTTGGTGCAGGCTATTTGTATACAAGAAGAAAATACTCAGTCAATTTTTGACACTCACATTCGCACATTCCAAACTCTTTGTAAGAGTGTGAGCCTGACACGTTTCGCTCACCTTCATGTTCGTTGTCGTCATGAGATGGGGTTGAAGACGCATTTGCAGCGCGGCTTGCAGTGCCGCACTGGTTGACGATGCCTTAAAGGAAATAGTTCACCTTGGGAATTTTTTACCCAACACGATATGATTATATTTTTTAATACCATTTATTTTTATATTGTCAAAAATGGCCTTATATCGCGCCGATTCAGGACAGAATGCCGTACATTTTTATTGTTTATCAAAACTATATGCATACTCTCTGAGTCAGAGTCCTGACGTCACGCGAATGTAAACAATGGTTCAGCCAATCAGATTCGAAAGTAGTCGCGTAAAGATAGACTCGCATTGGATATGTGCCAACCGGCGGCCGGCGATCGCTTGCTAGCACCAGCTGCAAGCTGATTGGCTGATGGTATAGCCTCTGTCCGGGCTAAAACCAGTACAACATTCTTTCGCCAGCACCGCATTCCTTCGCCAAAAACTGAAATATATTCGGCTGGAGAGTCTGTTCAGTCAAGAAAACTTGCAGATAGGGGTTTCCCAACACGGGCTACAAAACTGCTATCTCAGTTTAAAACTAATGTTGAAGGTGAACTATTTCCTTTAAAGGGAATATACGGGTTTTTCCCAGAATAATTGAGTTACATAGTAAAACGTACTTATAAAGGTGGTAGAAGTCCCACGGTAGCCACATTTTTCTGGAAATGACCTCTTCTGCACGTAAGGACATTCCAAAGTGCGCGGTGATGCCACCGAGTATTTTCTGCAGGACCGGCTGAGTCATCTCTTTTATGCTAATAAAAATACCTCACTTATGGCATATTTCCGGTAAAATAAGCAATATTTGAAAGAAAATAAACTTCTTTTGTTCCAACGACACCAGCAGTTACCTAGTTTTCCCATAAAATTCTATATTTTTCATGAATTTTCATGACAAAAAATTAATACGCCACCACCAAATTCTCATCACTAAAGGCCGGAGATAAGAAAACCACATCAACACAAAACCTCAACGAACAGTGTGTAGTAATACAAAGTCCCGTCAGTTTTGAATTGCATAATAATTGTGTGCTCCAGTGTAGGACTTGCAGATAATTCAAAACTCTAAAATTGATCTTAAGATAAAAGTGGTGGACAGTAGTGCCGACTCGTTATCTGATACTAGTCTCGAAAAACGCACAAGTTTTAACGCTGATAATTGCTGAAATAATGGACTAAATGAGCATTGAGGTCCCTGTTATATGTCTTAAACGTGTTTAAAGCTCATACAACTGCAAAAGAGTGCATTTACTTTCAGGACGGAAACCCGTATACTCCTTTAAAGGGACACTCCCACCTTAACATTAGTTTTGAGTTGAGATAGCCATGTTGTTGGATTTGCATTGAAATTAAGTAGGGTAGCAGTTAAAACAACCACATAGGTCTAATCAAAAAGAAATTCGAGCTTGGTCTTGACAATTGTAACAAATAAACCCCACGTTTATTTGAATAGAGGTCTAAAGCGCGTATATACATCGGACAACTGATTTACACCAGGCGCTTGCTGCGCTGTGGCATTAAAACGTCATTATCTCTCAAAGTACTAAATTAATTTCAGCGAAATGGTATAGGAAGACGTGTAGTTGATGCAGCATAAGGCACTGTAAGCTTCATGTCAATATCTGTTATGATTTTTGGGTTATAGAGAAAATCCGGCAGGGGGAAAATCCCCCCCCCCCACCCCCGTCATTACTGAAAAGGTTAGGTCAGGTTCGATTATGTTATAACAATTGTTCCCTACCACACCCGAAAAACGAACGTCAGTTGTCTACGAGACCCCAAAAACCCCCTATAAAAAAAAACCTGGTAGTGCCGCAGCGCAGCGAGCGCCTGGCGTAAATCAGTTGTCCGATGTATTTACGCGTCTAAAGCCGATGACGTCACCTCTCTTTACTAAATGGTGATGATAATCGACTTGTTTTAAGGTTAGACTTGAAGATATTTGCGTGTTTCAAATGGTTTGGTAATTGGTTTGTTTTGTATTGAAAGCGCCAGAATTGTCTCGAAATAATTGTGCCATACTTTGGCAGCATAAAGGATTTCTGTATAGCTCTCTAGGGCGGTACCTACTTGTGGTCCCCCCTTAGCTATTAGTAAATCCTTATAATATAATATACCTACCAATCGATAGAGAATGTCACGTTTAGTAATATGGATGTCTTCTCCAACACATTTTGCACTATAACTAATTATGACTTCAATAATTAATATCTCGCCGCTTCCGTCGCCCGCGAAACTTTGTTTACATGTCAGCTGACCCGATCGGACTTAATGGCTACGAGCGAATCTTAGGTTTCGTCCCGATCGGACTTAATGGCTACGAGCGAATCTTAGGTTTCGTCCCGATCGGACTTAATGGCTACCAGCGAATCTTAGGTTTCGTCCCGATCGGACTTAATGGCTACGACGAATCTTAGGTTTCGTCCCGATCGGACTTAATGGCTACGAGCGAATCTTAGGTTTCGTCCCGATCGGACTTAATGGCTGCGAGCGAATCTTAGGTTTCGTCTCGATCGGACTTAATGGCGGAGTTAGGTTAGGCTAAGTCATTGTTCCAATGACGTCATGGACGATCCTTATTTTTCCTGTGAATCTTTCTGCGTCGATATATCTAATTGCGTAGATATGGCGACGATCGTAGTGGACGATCAGTCGTTACACCTTCCGGATTTTTTGTTTTGTTTCAACATTGTTAGGTAAGATACATTATAAATAGCATAACAAATACAGAATAGTGGCTTTAAAGAGGCATAGTGACTAAATAGGGAAATTTTGAAACATCTAAAACGTTAGGGACGTCGAGTATGTATGACCCTCTCTAGAGCTCAATATGACGTCATCAACCTAAATATTAAAAATTAACTTTTTTTATGAAATTGAGCACTGTTTGCAAGAAACAAATGTCATAATCGTGTTCGGCAGCAATTACTTCATATTTTGCACCACAAGCGGCGTACATTTGACAACTTTTGGGTAGGAGGGAGTGTGCCTACTCACATCGCTTATTTGGGGTTATTGTCACTGGTCTATAGAACATAATTTTCTGAATTGACCCATGACTTTGTTTCTCCAGATTCGCCCTGGTTGCTGAGCTATTCAAAAGACTCCAGGAACTTGCTGGGAGCAAAAAGTTATCGGGTAGACTCCAGAGGGCTTCCGCTACTAGAAGCACTGCAACTATCGATTCAATTGCTAGCATATTGTTAGCGCCGGCAAATAGCAATTCAACAAAACAGCTCGTGCACGCTGATAGCAGCAGCCGAACAGAAACTGGACGGCCATCATGTTTTCGATGATGGCCGTTTCGATGATGGCCGATTACATTTTTGAAGAAGATATCAATTTAAAGCTACGAAACTTGCACATAATAAAGTTCACGGTGGCAAGAACGTGCTGTGCAAAACTTGTCTTTCTATCTTGCATGATGTGACCGTAATTGTATTGTCTTATGTGCGCCGTTTTACATAGCATCACCATAGTGGCGATCATTTTATAGATATCGAAAGAAAAAAAGAAGAAGAAAAAAATACAAGTGAAAATTGAACTAAAGGGGCTCCAGATGTGAATTTCATCATATACAACAATCAAACCAATAGCTACTTACCGTATTAAAAATATTTTTGACATTCCAAAACAGTAGGCACACTCCCTTTAAGTCCTTTCTGCATTGCGTGCAAAGCCGAGAGTCGGCATGTCATCCGAGTTCTTTGCACTTGCACACTGTGCTCTACTAACCCTTCTTACATTTATTTTCTTCTTGGTGTTTACTGTTTGGATGTCGATTCAAGGGATCACAACAAAAAAGCTGGGTCTGAACGGATACTTTTTGCTTTTGACTAGACATTCTGCATCATATTTTACAGTAATTGTCAAACCCACTCAACTCAAGTACACGCCAGCCAAGTTACTCGTTCCGGTACAATGCGTTGTAGTCACTGGCTGCAGTGTGTCTCGGCTGGTTGCGTTGTACTGAGTCTCACGGACCGGTCATCGCAGCGATACCAACCCGGCCGACCAGCCGGGCACATAGCCGGCGGGCAGGCGATCACGTGACCCGCCACCGACCAGCCAATCACGGGGCGCGGCGGTATGACCTTGGCAACTATCCAGCCAGGCTCCACGCGTCGGTAATTCGATTCTGTCACGGAACTTTTCAGGACTAGCTTTTGAGTACATTATCTTAGTACATTCATTACAACGTCACTGTGTTTGTCTTGGGTACTATCGCCACCATTGACCCTATCCTAAAATATTACTCTAAAAGTTGAAAAATTACCAAATGCAAATTATTCCGATATATTTCGAGCACAGCTCTTCGTCTGTCGTTAACCCTAAACCTAGTCTCACAATGCAGAAATCGTCTCAATTGCCTTATCTATGCCCACAAAATTCAAATAATGCACTCCGCGACTATTCCATATCCCACCCCTCAGTTCCAATATCCATCTCACGAATCACATCCAATCACAACATGCAATTCATGCAGCACCAAGCAGCTTGGGTTTCAGGCATACAACATACATTCTAAAACATCCTACAAGTACCGCGTAGCTATCCACAATACTTAGTGTGGAAGAAGTTACCATGATGTAGTATTGTCTTTAATTTTAGGCCTCGCATCTCGAATGCAAATAGATTCAGCGATCCTCCTATCCGCTTCGTCTCTGCAGACACGCAGGATTCTGGCAGTCAAGGTGGTGTCATTAGGACTCCGTTCCGGATGTTTTTGAATGGCATGGTCCCCGAGTGGTGTATCCGCCTCCCCATTGACTCCACCCCTCCGATGTTCGTTATATCTCAGCCTCACTGGCCTGCTAGTCTCCCCTATATAATTATTCCCACGGTGACTACATGTCAATTCATAGACCACATTTTTAGTCCCACACTTACGCCACTGTGAAGAGCGTGGCAAGATGATCGGGTCTCCCAGTGGAAATAGCCTGGACCAACAGCAACACGTTGAAGAAGCGGCTCGTCAGGTCCCGTCTGAATCCACTGCCATGTCCCTCTGGACGTAGGCGCTGCCATTCGTGCCACGCGGGGCTGAAGAAGAAGTGTGGGACTAAAAATGTGGTCTATGAATTGACATGTAGTCACTGTGGGGATAATTATATAGGGGAGACTAGCAGGCCAGTGAGGCTGAGATATAACGAACATCGGAGGGGTGGAATCAATGGGGAGGCGGATACACCACTCGGGGACCATGTCACTCAAAAACATCCGGAACTGAGTCCTAATGACTCCACCTTGACTGCCAGAATCCTGCGTGTCTGCAGAGACGAAGCGGATAGGAGGATCGCTGAATCTATTTGCATTCGAGATGCGAGGCCTAAAATTAAAGACAATACTACATCATGGCAACTTCTTCCTCACTAGGTATTGTGGCTATCCACAATACCTAGTGAGGAAGAAGTTGCCATCTTCCTCACTGCTACGCGGTACTTGTAGGATGTTTTAGAATGTGTGTTGTATGCCTGAAACCCAAGCTGCTTGGTGCTGCATGAATTGCATGTTGTGATTGGATGTGATTCGTGAGATGGATATTGGAACTGAGGGGAGGGATATGGAATAGTCACGGAGTGCATTATTTGAATTATGTGGGCATAGATAAGGCAATTGAGACGATTCCTGCATTGTGAGACTAGGTTTAGGGTTAACGACAGGCGAAGAGCTGTGCTCGAAATATATCGGAATAATTTGCATTTTGTAATTTTTCAACTTTTGGAGTAATATTTGAGGATAGGGTCAATGGTGGCGATAGTACTCATAATTATTTTCCTCACAACGCTGAGCACAATTAACTGTGCTTGTCTTGTCAAAACGTATGCAACAACATATAATATGACCTTGCTATATCAAACTCAAAATTTTACCTCATGTGATATAACCGTCAGTAGATGAAGTGACCTAGAAATGTCATGTGATCAGGGGCGGAACTTTATATCTCTTTGGGAGGGCCCGAGCCCCCCCCCCCCAATGCTGAGCTGAGCCCCCAATGGTGCTCCGGCCCCCTCCAAAAGTTTTCCTAAATTTGGGCCCCTCCAAAATTTCAAGGACTACCCGTACAGATTGTTATGTTTTGAATTTTGCGTATTTTATCATATCAAGATATGATTCCATCTTAGGAATGTTCCATCTTGGAAGTATACAATTTACGAGCATTGTGATTCCATCTGCGACCGCTTTTCGATTATGATAGTTCAAGCGTGCAGATTAGCGAACAGCGGAGGGGGAGCATGACGAATTAGCGATCGGAGTGTTCTATTTAAATAGTGTTCAATAGAATTTGTTGTAAATTTATTGTTTGCCCGGAATAAGGCGGATAGTTAATGTAGCCTTTTGGCTTCCTGGTATTGCAATATCCCAAATATCCTACATCCGTGCTAAAATAATAGTTTGATACGGAGGAACATCGAGGGGATCGAGCCATCAAAGGGCAACGGGTCATCGTGGCCAGGGGAGCCTAGGGGTCCATGGCTCTTCCATGAGGTTAACCCAGGTCGGCCTGAGGGGTCCTTGGTTGACCTGACGAGTAGAGCCCTTTACGGGACACATTTTCAGCCCCCATTCCGTTCCAGTCCATTCGGCCAGACCCGTTCTAATCCGAATTAATAATTGATGGGTCTCCCATTCCCACCCGTTTCAGCATATTTCACTTTTTGTGGTGCTAACAAATTATATGGTCTGTTCCAAACCCGTTCCAACCCGTTACATTTCCCAAAAGATGCCCCATTCCCACCCATGTCCACCCCATTCCCATTCCTATATGGGAATTCCATTCCATGAAGGGCTCTACTGACGAGCCCTCGGTCAGCCTGAACGAGCTTCGTTAGGCCTGGACGGGAGCTCAGTCGGCCTGAGGGAGCACTCCGTCGACTTAAGGGAGTACTTCGTCCACTTGAGGGGGTTCTAGTCTGCCTAAGGAGCTATTGTTTGGTCTGAGGGTTCCCCTGCCGGCCTGAGGGGGCCTCAGTCGGCCTGATCGGTCTGAGGGGCCCTCGGCCGACTAAGGGGGGTCCTCGGTCGGCTTGAGGGAACCTCGACCGGCTTGAGGCGACTGGCTCGACCGGCTTGGTTGGCCTGGGGGGGGGGGGGGGGGGTCCAGTCGGCCTGACAAGCTATTCTTCGGGCTGAGGGGCCTCTGTCGGCCTGGAGGGGTCCTCGGTCGGCGTGGATGGGAGCTCGGTTGGCCTGAAGGGCCCTCGGTCGACTTTAGGGGCCCTCGATCGGCTTGAGGGAGCCTCGGCCGGCTTGAGGGGGCCCTTGGTCGGCCTGAGGAGTTTTTGTTCGGCCTGAGGGGGTCTTTGTCGGCTTGAGGGACCCTTTGTCGGCTTGAGGGGGCCTCAGTCGGCCTGAGGGGCCCTCGGTATGCCTGAGGGGACCTCGGTCGGCGTGAGGGGGTCCTGAGTGGGCCTGAGGGACCTTCGGTTGGACTGAGTTGCTCTCGTTTGGCCTGAGTGGCCCTCGGTATGCCTGAGGGGACCTCAGTCGGCGTGAGGTGGCCCTGAATGGGCCCGAGGGACCCTCGCTGGACCTGAGGGCCCTCGGTCACCTTGAGGGGCCCTCAGTTGGCCTGAGGTCGGCCTGACTGGCTTTCGTTCGGTCTGAGGAGACCTCAGCCAGCTTGATTTTTTTCGCTCTGAGGGGTCCCTGGTCATCCTGAGGGGCTCTCAAGTGGTCTGAAGGGGCCATCGGGCTGCCTGAGGGGGTCTTCTGACCAGACTGGTTATTGATTCGACGCTTATTGAATCGATTGGAATCGTTCAATACAAATTCCTTGAATAAAAACAATATTGATTCACCCCTAGATCTTTTGATTCATGAATCGTGATTGAATCAAACCCCGCATCAAATCAAGGCTGATTGAATAAAAAGATTTAACGATTCTTAAAGGGAAAAAATGACCTTTTGATTTTGTATAGAATTGCATTGCAGAGGCGGTTTCAGGGGCTTGAAAGGGGGGGGGGGGGGGTCCAGGAAGTATTCAATGCTTGGCGGGAAGCCAATAGAGCAATGTAAGGGGCATTTATAGCTATCAAGATGTAAAAGATAGCTTCTGCTTCCATTATTTGCATAATTTATTACACATAGAGTTTCAGGGGCGTGTTCAGGAACATGAAAAGGGGGTGACTGGCATGGTGATGACGATATGCCAGCGATAACGGCGCAATATACGTTTATCTTATAATAATATATGCACATATGAGACCAGAAAAGGCAATAAAGTCATTTTTTTGCAGAGGTGCGCTCAGGAATGGAAGAAAGGGGGTAATATTATTGCAAGGAAACTAAGAGGCATGGGCGTACAATGACATAACATACTGCAGTTTTCGGATGAAACACGCACCACAGGCTACTCTACGAACGATTATAAGATAATAGGCGAGTCCAGGTAGGGTAAAAAGGGGGGTAAGCAATGTTAATTGAAGTTGTAAGTGAAATAGTCACTGTTGACTAGTTAGTATCATAATAGCGGACAATATACTTATCAAAAGGTTTTGCGCCGCCCCAGTTTGGATCCTGGATACGCCTATGATGAAGTACAACATGCAAAAAGGAACTATCTACGATCAGTAACATATTTATAGTGCTGGGTAGCAACTTGTCTGCGGTTAATACTTTTTCCCAATTTTACCCCCTTTTTCACTAACCTGGTACCGCCTATGGCAAAAAATATGATTTATAACTGTTTTTCTAATGTCTCAATCACATTTTTTTTATTAAAGACTATTTAAAGACTATTGCATTTATTAAAAAAAATTTTTTTTTATTTATTACGCACTTACTTCACCCCCATATTTAGTGACCTGTACACGCCTATTATTTTTGAATTTTAAAACTTCACCGTCATTTATAAATTTCCAATTCAATCTCTATCGATTCCTATTAGTTGTGTTAACATCGGTCGGTAAACATGAAAGCTATGTTGGATCAAAAATACCACTACAATTTATAGTTTTTAACCCCCTGTTGCCCCGCCCCCCCCCTATCCCAAATTTATATTTTTAATTATTTATAAATGTAGATCGTGTTGAGGGGAACCAAACACCGTTTAATTTTCGAAAATCGGATGGGTAGATCTCGAGATCTCCGGGGGCAGCGGAATCCCCCCCTGTTACAAATAGGGGTAGCCAGGAGCCTGTTACAAATAGGGTTAACCCTATTTGTAGCAGGGGGCAGATTCCGCCCCCCCCCCCTCATGTTTTTCGCAGATATCTCCAGAACAGCTGGGAGCAGGCCCATGCAATTTTGAGACTTTTCATAGAATTGAATACCGCATTTGGAGTCAAAATTTTGAGTTCTTAACCTCAACAGAGGCGGTTCCAGGGCCCAGTTTTGGGTGGGTTCGGAGGCGACATTTGGCGATAATACGGAAATGCGATCTTCACGGTTTCTTCCTAACTGCATCAAGTATAAATGAGTTACATCGGTTTAAGGTGATTGAAACAAGTGCAAATTAGTTGAATGTTAATGAAATATCATAAAAATTGCATGGCAGAGACGGTTTCAGGGGCTTGAAAGGGGGGGGGGGGGGGGTTCCAGGAAGTATTCAATGCTTGGCGGGAAGCCAATAGAGCGATGTAATGGGCATTTATAGCTATAAAGATGTAAAAGATAGCTTCTGCCTCCATTATTTGCATAATTTATTACATATAGAGTTTCAGGGGCGTGTTCAGGAACATGAAAAGGGGGGTGACTGGCATGGAGATGACGATAAGCCAGTGATAACGGCGCAATAGACGTTTAACTTATAATGATATATGCACATATGAGGCCAGAAAAGGGAATAAAGTCATTTTTGGCAGAGGCGCGCTCAGGAATGGAAGAAAGGGGGTCATATTATTGCAAGGAAACTAAGAGGCATGGGCGATCAATGACATAACATACTGCAGTTTTCGAATGAAACACGCCCCACAGGCTACTCTACGAACGATTATAAGATAATAGGCGAGTTCAGGTAGGGTAAAAGGGGGGTAAGCAATATTAATTGAAGTTGTAGTGCAATAGTCACTGTTGACTAGTTAGTATCATAATAGCGGATAATATACTTATCAAAAGGTCTTGTGCCACCACAGTGTGGATCCTGGATACGCCTATGATGAAGTACAACATGCAAAAAGGAACTATCTACGATCATTAACATATTCAGAGTGCTGGGTAGCAACTTGTCTGCGGTTAATATTTTTTTTCCAAATTGACCTCCCTTTTTCACTAACCTGGTACCGCCTATGGCAAAAAATATGATTTATAACAGTTTTTTCTAATGTCACAATCACATACCATTTAATTTATTTAAAAAAAACACATAAAAAATGGTTATATTACGCATTTACTTCACTCCCATATTGAGTGACCTGCACTCGCCTATGATTTTTGAATTTGCAAACGTCACCATCATATATCAATTTCCAATTCAATATCTATCGATTCCTATTAGTTGTGTTAAAATCGGTCGATAAACATGAAAGCTATGTTGGATCAAAAATACCACTAATTTTGTTTTGTTTTTGCCCCCCCTGTTGCCCCCCTATCCAAAATTTAGATTTTGTATTATTATTTATAAATGTAGATCGTGTTGAGGGGAAGCAAACACCGTTTCATTTTTGAAAATCGGACGGGTAGATCTCGAGATCTCGGGGGGGGGGGCGGAATCCGCCCCCCCCCCCCTTTACAAATAGGGGTAGCCAGGAGCCTGTTACCAATAGGGTTAATGACGGTCTGAGAGAGCCATTGGTCGGTCGGAGGCAGTCTTGCAGACTCTGAGTCGGAATCTGAGTCTATAGGAGTCGGTATGTTTTGCCGGAGTCTGAGTCAGTTACATTTTGCCGGCTCCGGCTGGCATGTGAAAATTATGTATGAGGAACGTTTTTCAGATGTATTTTCAATTAGCCACCGATGGCGATAATTTAACATTTCACGACTTCGAAACTGTGTTGCTGTCCTTTAAACAAAAACGAATGATATGACCAGTCAGTTTTACCTCTCAATTTCAGTTAACTAGTAATTTGTCAATTTTACTGGACTGAAAGAAGGAAATTGGAAAACATCTATTTTTTCCTGTATAAAACGGAAAAAAAATAGTTGCATAATTGTAATAATTGTAACAGTTTGATAAAAAGTGTATTATATAATAATTATGCATTATATATACACATCTATTTAGTATTGGACATTTAGTTTCAACTTGAGCATTCGGCCATTGCCCCCCCCCCCCCCCACCAACCGATTTGATAAAGTTCCACCATTGCATGTGATACATCAATCGACGCGTCTTGCCGAAATGAACATAATGACTCTTGTCTTGAACTTGATCTCAATTAGATAAGAAATTGTGACCAGAAAGGTGCATATGACTTTAAATCATGGTACACCTGATGATCATTTTCTTTTAAAATAACCGGCGGCCAATTCCATTTTATTAATAATGCATGGCTAACGCCCAGAGTAAGACAATATCAAAATTTAAGCAAAATCAGGGTGCACGTTTTTTCATAGAACATTTTGGTTCAAGGTCAAGTTAGATAGAAGGTCACTGACCTTGTTAAGTTCATATTTAGATTAACGACCGCTCTATTGTCTATCATTTGCAATTTGTTTCATAGTACTAAGAGTTAAATTTGTTAGGTTATGAAGCATTGCAAATTGTCATACACCTTGTTGAGGTCAAAGTTTAATGACCTATATCTCAGTGACCCGAGGTCAAAGTTTGACAAAAATTGGATTTGGGTTGTTTTATATATGAGTGAACAAGCCCACAAAATTTCTTCAAAATCAAAAGGGGGCGAGTTAAAAATTGTCATTTTTATCCGCTTGACATGGTTCGGCCCTTTGGCTGTTTCGTGCTACCCCTAAATATCGGTTTAAATTATAAAAAGGCCAAGGGGTATAATTCAACTAACAAAACTTCAGAGAACCACATGAGATGTGATCCCCTATCATTTTCGCATTCAGCTATTTTTAGAGCCACCCTTTTGGCGGCCGTCTCACAACGTGCTGCAATGCGGGCCGGCCGCCGGTGAACGTGACCGGCGCGCAGAGACATCTGGCGGATTAGTTTCCACACTACCCGATTGAAGAGCAAAGCTTAGCAACATTCGTCACCGAATCTTGTATTTACAACACAACCAACACTTGCTTGACTACACAATGTACCCACTGAAAATAGTCGGTGCAATGGTCATTGATCATGTACACCAGCTAAGATTGATCTGTAGATAACCAATAACAAATAATAAAACTCTATGAAGTTCATTGAAGTTCTATGAAGTTCATTGTTCATTGCACATTCAAGGTAAGTTTCCGCAGACAAACATAAACAAATATATAGCATAAACATGCAGATAAAATCAGATCGAACGGGCAAAGGTAAAGAACAAGGAAAAAAGAATGGTTTATCAAATGGTGTCAAATATCATATGTTAAATATGTTATGTTATATGTATGTTAAATCTCAAATAACATGCTTAACAAAACAACTTAAGCAAAAGTCGTCGATGATCACTATCAGGATCATTTAAATAAGGCCGAACAAATAAAACAACCTATAACTCTTCTCCACTCCCTGCGGTGGCCCGTCAATGACCATCACCGGAATGATGACGTAAGTTAACCATCGCCCCAATGACGTCAGGCGGAACATGTACGAGCGAAGGGCATGAAAGACGTGTGGTAGCCGACACAGTCCAGTGCTCTTCAGCTATGCAGAGGCTTGTAGGACAGAGGCTTCGGCGCATACGGCTCGGGTGTGTACGGCTGGGGTTTCTGGTAGCTGGTCGGCTTCGGGCCGTGGTTGTACTCGAAGTAGTGTTCGCCCTGACCTCCAGAGTAGTCGCCCCAGGTCACCTGTGAATAGCGACAGCGGGTGGAGGGCATCTTAGATGGGGAGCGCTGCCATATTCAGAGGTAAAACTTTTTAAAGACGAGCGCTGTTTAACTTATGTTATCAAACTGTGACAGCAATAGCAAGTGTGAATAGCAGTCATTCGGTCCAGCTCTAACTTGTCACAAATGAATAGCACATAAGTGATATTAACTGGCATAAAGTGGAAAACATTGTAAACTGAATGAACGGTATGACCGCTTGTAATCTGAACCATTACCTGTGGTAATTGCCGCCCCTCGTGACATGTGTAACGTATCACGCTCCTCATCCTTGTAGTTATTACGAGCGAGCGCGAACCGCTCGCTCGTCCTTCCGTGGTATGTGGGAAAAATATGAATATGAGCGGCCCGGCCCGGCCCGGCCCGGCCCGGCCCGACTTTTGAGAAGCTCATATCTTTTGAGACGCTCATATCTCTGCAACCCCATGTCTGATTGACAAGCGGACTTATTTGCTGAGCAGCCCCATCCAACCTACCCTGTTTGAGACCGGTGCTGACTCATGTGGGTGACTACCACTGCACGTTGCGCGTGCCGCGTGAGGGGTGTTAAAAAGTGTTTTCTCGAGAGAGAAAAAAAATCTGCAACAGCTGAGCCGATTGTGCTCACATTTGGTGTGTGGTTAGGGACCTCTCAGTCGCCACCTTTCCAAAAGTCAAGGGTGGGGTGCATCAGCACGTGCGCACGTGCGCACCCCTATTCTCTATCTCAGGAACGGCTGAGCCGATTGTGTTCAAATTTGGTGTGAGGTTAGGGACCCCTCAGCTGCCGCCTTCCCATAATTCAGGGGTGGAGTGTCTCTGCACGTGCGCACGTGCTCACCTTTTTTTGTATCTCAGAAACTACTTGCCCGATCGAGTTGAAATTCACCATACATTTCGTTCGCGCTCGCTCGTTCAACGCCAACTACGGCGCCTTACTGATATACTATGCTTGAGTGTATGATCGTGTTTGTATACTCCTTAGTTCGCTGAAGAAGGCGACAAAGACCGCAATAGAGATGTGCGATCCCACCGTGCAATATCGTTCATCTACTGTTATAAAAGTCATGACTGATGATATACAGGATACATGATACACTATTCGATATTTTATATTTAATATCTGTTTGGTGCTAGCACCGCTTAAAGGCATAAATGAGCCACTCTGAACGACTGCCGTACCTTGGCCTGGAACGTGTGGTCCTTGTTTCTCTGATGGTGCGTCCGGTGGTGGTGTGGGTTGCCGCGGCTGTAGCCGTGCGCGTACTCCTTGGGCCCCTTCACGTTAGCGTACTGGAAGTACTCGCTCTTGTAGTCCTGCTGAGCAGAGGCGGCAGCCGCCACCGCTGCCAGCAGCAGCACCGCGAACTTCATAACTGCCGGGAAGAGGGCCCGACGGCAGTGACCATCTCGGTCATGTTGCTTCAAAATGTGATGTCAACGAATGATCTACTTTCAGAGTTCTCAGCCAATTAAATGCAAAATTCCACCGCATGCAATACAACATAGCTACTATGTTTAAAAATGTCAGTTTCCGGCTGCTTACGATATACACGATTCACAATCACAGTTGATATTGACGTAACATTCTGTTTCGTGCTGTTACTCGTAAATATATCCAGTGTTCATCTGGAAAATGCCAGCCAATATCACCTATAGGAGCCAATATAATACCAACATACCGGTGATCGGGAGCTGAGATATTGTCTTCCGGTGGACGCGGAGCTTGCAGTGGCTGTTCCGGTGGGGGCAGGGAGGACTGTGCTGCTCCTCAGCCTCCCCGGGGTTTTATAGTGATCGGCCCCGACTGCGGGTGGGCCGCTCGGCTCCGGACTGCGGACAGGCACCTTTCACTGCGGCCCGCCTCCTCAACTCATTCATCATACACCGGTCTCAACACCATCGCAATACGACCATATAGCTTCGAAATGGAGTGCTCCGTCTGCAGGTAACGGAAGGAGGTTTCAGGAGCCATACATTCTTTGTCGTTTCATATTGGTTTTATTGTCGTTATAACAATATGTTAACCTTCGCCAGTGCAGGGGGCGGGGGGATGCCATCCCTCAGTTTTTTTTCTCGGGAATATATCACGTATTTGTCAACCGATTGCGTTGAAACTGTCAGTACCCTACTTCATAATAACTTGACACATAATCTCATCATTTCAAACCTCTAATCCCCATAACCCGTGACCTATGACCATGGGCACGAACGTTGTGAAAAGTGTGGGGAAGGGGGGGGGGGGGGCAGCCTCAGTGGCAGATGTAGGTTTCGATTTGTTTAGTGAAAATTTAACTCCGTTTCGTCAGCGAAAGTTGTTGACCGGAGGGGGAGGAGGGGGGGGGGGGGGTGCCGTCGGGTCGTCAGCACGAAACAGTTGTTAACCGGCGGGGGGTATATGACTTTCCGGAACAAAAAACACAACATCCCAGAACGGTTGGTGGGGAGGGGGGGGGGACAACAACATACGTTTGCCTACCGATTTGTCGTTTTTTTTTTAGGGGAGGCAATTGCCTAATTTTCCCTAGCGTAGATGGCCAGCCGTAAAATTATTTCACTTTAGAAATGGTGAAAATTTATTTTGGGTGCCTTCACACTAATTTACCTCCGCCCACGTAGCTCAGTTGGTAGAGCGTCGGGCTGGAAATTCTCCCACCCTGGCAAGGTGGGTTCGAGTCGCTTCTGCGCTCGATATTCGCTCCTGACCAGGATGACCTGCGGTCGGTGGCAGCGGCCGCAAACAGGTCAGATGAAATCAGGAGCTGGGCGGACCGTGTTCCAACTTCGAGGACGTTAAACATTCGCCACTAAATTCTGGGCAAGCAGTAAAGGCAACAGTTTCCTTTAAGCAACGTGTAGCTTGCTCAGGCGAGTTAAAGGGAGTGTGTCTACTGTTTTGGAATGTCAAAAAAATACCGTAAGTAGGTGAAATGGATACGATGAAATTCACATCTGGAGCACCTTTAGTTGAATTTTCACTTATATTGTTTTTTGCTTGTTTTTTGTTTCGATATCGATAAAATGATCGCCACTACAGTGAAGGTAATCAGAGGCGAAAATATGTTATGTAAAACGGCGCACCTAGGACAATAAACAATACATACGAACAATGTAAACACACCGTCGAAAAACAAAATGGCCGTCGAGGTTCTGTTCGGCTGCTGCTATCAGCGCTCACGAGCTGTTTTGTCGAAATGCTATTGGCCGTCGCTAACGACATGCTAGCAAATTTGTATCGATATTTCGATATTATCAATGTTTCAGTAGTGGTAAGCGCTCTGGAGTCTACCCGATAACATTTTGCTACCAGCCAGTTCCTGGTGTCTTCGGAATATCTCAGCAACTAGTGTGAGTCTGGATAAAGGAAAGGCATGGTTCTATTTGGAAAATATGTTCTATAAACCACTGTCAATAACCCCAAATAAGCGATGTCATTAGACACACTCCCTTTAAGCGTTGTCCCATTCGTTAAGTATAGCATCTAATTATGCATGTGGATGATGAGCTTGTGACAAGATCAGACAAACATTTCTTTGGGACTATACCGGAAATTCTCAAATCGAAAGTAATGGTCAGACAATGTCTATCCATTTAATTTACCTACTATATATTTTCCCATTAAATGAGCACCAATCTTGAAACGGGAAAACTTTTGCTGAGGGTGATTACGTCCTGTTGACAATAGCCTCAGCTAATTAAACGTCGGAGTCCATTTTGGAGTCGGAGGCGGAGTCGGAGCCGACTCCGGAGGGTCGGAGTCGGAGTCGGAGTTGGAGGAAACTGGAACCCGATCGACTCCGCAGCCCTGGTTGTGGCTATTGTTGGGTATTGGGTATTGTTGTGGGCATTTTGTTATCCAATCAGCATTACTGCTCGATGTTTGGTGGAAGAAGCACTGTCCAATAGAGAAGCAAATATTTGCGATATCTCAAAACGGAAAACAAATGTATCGCCGGCAGTAGCGGTGTCCGCCTGCAAAGTGACAATAGCTGTGTCACGGTGTGGAGCGGTGACACTTCTGGAGTCACGGTGTGGAGCGGTGACACTTCTGGAGTCACGGTGTGGAGCGGCCACACTTCTGGAGTCACGGTGTGGAGCGGTGACACTTCTGGAGTCACGGTGTGGAGCGGTGACACTTCTGGAGTCACGGTGTGGAGCGGTGACACTTCTGGAGTCACGGTGTGGAGCGGTGACACTTCTGGAGTCACGGTGTGGAGCGGCCACACTTCTGGAGTCACGGTGTGGAGCGGCCACACTTCTGGAGTCACGGTGTGGAGCGGTGACACTTCTGGAGTCACGGTGTGGAGCGGTGACACTTCTGGAGTCACGGTGTGGAGCGGTATGGCCCGCCACACTTCTGTCTGGCATTGGCCGAAGATAAAATATTTGTCGAACATACATGGTGTTGCCGGGCGGTGTGTTCAGCCAGGGTACAGGTAACCACTGGCGGATCCAGCCGTCCTTTTTGGGGGGTGGGCCTCAGGGCCTTTTTTTATAATTTGGGCCCTTCCTGTAGTTCAGCCGATCAGAGGCCTAAGGAAGTCATCGGCGGGTCTTGATAAGGTATTTCAACTGGTGAAAAAGAGGCCCCGGTCAGTCTTTTACAGTACCCTGAGTCCTATGCCCTCAGTGACCGGTCATATGTCCTTGGCCGGTCTGAGAAGGCATTTCACAGACTTACCTGAGAGCTTGGTCAAAGAGGTCCCAGACAGGAAACAAGAGAACTCGACCGACCTAAGAAGGCCCTCGGCTTGTGTAAGAGGGCATTTTATAGGCAGCCTGAGAGTTGCATAGGCCAGTTCGAAAGGCCCTGGCCTAGGCCCTGGGCCTAGGAGGGCCTTAGCTAGTCTGAGAGCCTGCGGCTGATCCGAGACGGTATTGTCAAAATCTGAAAGCGCCTTATGTCGGTCTGAGAGGTCCCTAAGTCCGTTTGAGAGGGCCCTCGGGTCGGTATGAGAAGGCTTCTGTCGGACCTGACAGGGCCCTAGGCCAATCCGGAGGTCCTCTTTCAGACTTCAGAGGGCCCTACGGCGGCCCGAGAGAGCCCTCCGGCGGCCCGAGAGGGTCTTCGGTTGGTCTGAGAGGGGTACTGAAAGTTTGGTAACGATACTGACAATACCTAGTCAACGAAACACTGCGTAGTAAAGAGGGGAGGCAAAATAGACCCACCGTATCACGTGTATTAAGTTAACGGGATCCAGAGCCGGAGAAATACTAGTTTTGGCTTTTGGGTCTTTTGGGTTCAAGTGGCTAGGTGTGGTGGATCGAACCCAGGTGCGGTGGAAGCGGAAGCAGGGGATCCGCTGTCTCTCACTCAAGCAATTGGAGAGGCAAACATATGATTTTGCTCCCCATGACATCGCAACTGGAACCGGCCGGGAGGTGAAGGTTGTATACAAGGAAAACGGGCTAGTAGAGCAATATGTAAGGTCACATCAGGCATGGCATGGATCTTTTCAGACCAGCAAGAGGTCTGTTAACCCTATTACTGTCGGGCTATAAAAAAACGAATCTGTCGGGTGGGGGGTGGGGGGGGGGGCTAATCGGCCGCTCTTCGTATCTCGAAAACCGCTGAGCCGATTATGTCCGGGAAAGCGGCATTCGATTCCTTGGAGCATGTGATACATTCCTATGTTCATAAATATGCAACATTTTATCATGGGCGGATACAGAAAGCAAAAACAAGGGGGGAAACATGCATTTTTAGATTATTTGCCCTGTGACGTTGTTTGAAAGCAAAGTTTTCATGTCGTTGGATTTCGCCACATAATTGTATGCTCTAACATGTACTCCTTTTTAAAGGTTGGGGAAATTAACCCAATGGCGTCCTCAGGTAATTCCAAAGGGGTATCTAAAGATGTCACTATAATATTTTTGCCGCTTTTATTTCTGTTTTAGATGCTTATAATTGTATGAGAAAGTAAATTATGGCAGTTTTTTATGTGTGCAGTGGCGTGCTCAGGAGGGGAAGGGGAGGGGGAGTGAGCCTTGTCTTTTGTTATCTTTATACAAAAGACTTGTTGATATATTTGATATATTTATATATTTTAGAAGCTTATTGATATATTTTGTTATGTAGCGTCACGCCATGGGTCCACAATTCCCCCTAATTTCATCCCTGGGACCGCCTATACCCCAAAATACAATTGTGATCCATGCAGATGATATTGCATAAAATTACCCACTGCAAAATAACGTTCAGGGGCACTAAACACATTGTGTGTGAACGGAGTCATACACATGCCCGCAAAATCTGTCCCTGGAGTCGCCCTTGGGAAACAAAAAATAAAAATGTGTGCAAGGCATTGCTAAAACAGGTCACCAAGTTTCAAGTTGATATCTTTGGTATGTAGTTACACGTCGTGGGCCCACAACTTCCCCTAATTTCATCCCTGGAGCCGCCCATAACACTGGGCCATGCGCTTGCGTCCCACGCCTGGAACCACCTATGCCACAAAATAGAATTGTTATCCATGCAGATGATATTTCACGAGATAGTCCATCGCGAAATAACGTTTTGTGTTACTAAACACAATATGTATGTACACATGCCCCCCAAAACCCGTTCCTGAGTCGCCTGTGGGAAGCCCAAAAATAATAATAATAAAAATACACAAGGTGAGCAAAGAACAGCTAAAAAGGTTCACCGAGTTCAAAATTATAATCTTTCAGATTTCGATGAAATACCAGTGACCAAAAATGCCTCCCAAAATACGTCCCTGAAGGCGCCCATGCGCAACCCAAAAATTCCAAAAATGTTTAAAATGTCTACAAAAAGTGGTAAGGAAAGGTGTGAAGTCGTAGACTCGTATCTGCAACGGTTAGAGAATGGGAACTGATTCCCTTTGAATGCCGAGTCACGCTGAAAACCAAAACATGCCCCCAAAAACACGCCTGGAGTTTCCCCTGGTGAGCAGAAAATTTTGAAATTTTGCCAAAATGTGTCCAATGAATATTTAGGAACAGTCCAACAGTTTGATGACCGTATCTTTACTCGTTTGGGGGACAGGAGTGGAAAAAACCTTAAGGGGGAGTCGTTTTAGCCCCCGCCCCCGGCACTAATTGGGTTAAGACCAGTCGAGGCCCATATCCAGAGGCAGGGGGCATTGAGAGGGGGGCATCGGGGTCATGCCCCAACACGATTAAAATTCGATCGAAACTTACGCATTTACTGATATGAAATACAATGTTAACACCTTGTATAAGGGACAGTTTCTTTTAACTCAGTCCTTAAAGGGATATTGCCACCTCCGGAGGATTTCTAAAAAGCAACTTAAATGAATGGTGGGGATCAACAATCATGTATGCTCAAGCTCAAACTTGCTCCTGCAGCACCTAAAGCAGTGTATCGGCAAAGCATTTTGTACTTATTTCTGACTCAAAAACGTTGGTCCCCCAGCTGTGCTCAGTACTAGATTCATGATGGCCGCTCTCATCCAGTTTGGCTGTGGTATTGGCGCCCGCCCAAAGCCGAAGCGTATGAATTCGCCGAGACTTGACCTTGAAAAGTCTATCTGTGTTATGAGGTATAGGTCAGTCACATAACTCCTAGTTCCTACGGTCCCAAAGTCAAGCCATAGCAATTAATACTGTTTTATTATGAAAGAGGCTAAGGTTGTTGAAAATATAATGTTAGAGAACTGCACTGCATACGCTTTTTAATTGTAAAGTGTACTGACGGAATGGTGATGTTGAGTTTGCAACATTCAAAAGAAAATAACAGTTCGCAAAGAAGTGATTCTAAATAGGGATGTGGCGACTCCAATATTACGAATGCTTGGCAAGCAGAGTGGTGCAAATGTATTTTTTATCTAATGGGGGAGTTTCGGGAACCAAATTTTGCAGGTGAAATCGGACATGCTTAATCGACCGATACACACCAAACTCCATATTGGCCTGCGAGGTGGCAATGTCCCTTTAATGTACACATTAGCGATATCTGATATATTTTCATTGTGTAAAACTTTTTCTTATCTGCACCCAAAACCAACTTTTGACCGTTTTGATCCGCCAGTGGCATCTCAGGTCTGGCAAGGGCGCTCTCAATTCAATTTTGAAATGTCACATAAATCACCACACAATCATTTAAATGCCTGTCAATCAACTATCCCCGACTTTTGCCTTGGGGGTTGTATAAAGTTCCGAAAAATAGAAACAATTCATTAAAATATAAGCTTATGAGGACTTAAAAAACCTTAAGATATATTCTGGTGACTTGCACGACGAATGTGTGTAAAGTACTTGAAGTCGTGTCTTTAAAACTAACCGGCTTCTGACTTCCAAATACAAAATGAGTCACCTTTTTAGCTATTAAGTATGCTTTACCTGTCATTTATTGTCAATGCTCGATGATAAAGCATTCGATGCGTATCGATGAGACAATGGTGAAATCTGTTTTACTCTATAATGCGTCTATCAAAAGTTATTCCTTCAAAACAATTCGGCGATTTTTAGATTGTTTCAAACTTAATTGATTATCCTGACCTGAGGTAAATTCTGATGCAATTGTAGTAACAGAAAATTCGATTATCTTTCGAACATACTTTTTTCGGCGCGTCGCTAACTCTTTTAGTTATCGAGATATATCGAGAATACCTTATACTGCCTCAATTATACGTCTTCTCACGAAATTTCAATGAAATTAACGTCGTATTTTGGGAGATAATAACGTTTTAACCCTCGCCCTACGGGGGGGGGCTGACAGGCCCCCCTGAGGTTTTTCTTGAATAACTGCTGACACATAGGGTGCATCTTGCTGAAATATTTGGTAGCTGAGTTTACAACAATTATACGTAGGCTGTAAAAATGTATTTGCAATTGGTTAAGTATTTTGGGAGATAATGTTTTGATGACGTCATGTTGGTAAAAAAATTAGAAATATATGACAAATCGTTGAAAACAGAGTTTTAAAGCAAATTACAAACTCAATTCACGAATGATACAAAATGTCATTCTCTTTAATATGGCAATCTCAGATTTTCAAAATTGTGGGGTTTTGCCCCTAAAATAAAAATAAAACTGATTAAAAAAAAATCCCCACAAAATCAAAATTCTCAAAGATATTAGAAAAACCGGAATACATGTGAGAGAACTCAGTATGGACAATACTCATACCAAATTTCAAAGCAATATCTCCATTATTGACTGAGTGATGGCTTCCTAAGTGTAAGAAACTGATGACGTCATTTTCTTAATAACTTTGTTTTACATTTTTGGACAAGATACGAACAAATAATTACTCTTTTTTTATTCCTGAGCCAAAACTGGTCTAAGAACATGCCTTTTTATTTACATTTATCAATTTCTCATTTTTAGGTTTTCCGAAGAGCGAAATCGCTGTTCTGGACGTGGTAAATCCGAGGTCATTCACTTGACCAGGAAGGTCACCCGTTGACCTAAAACCTAAAATCGCATACTTTGAGATTCCTCTCATGACAGGCAACATGCAGGTTCTTACCGCATTGCTCTAAGTTGCTTGGTTTGGAAGTTAACAGGGGAGCTGTCAGCCCCTCCCCCCTCCTAGGGCGAAGGTGAAGAAAGCTCCCGTAGGGCGAGGGTTAATGACATTTAATGCTATGTTTTGGTGGAAAAACAATAAATGTTTCAAAAATCGTAAAGAAACGTTTCAAAGCAAATTGCAAACAGGAAACGTCAAAAGAAAGGAAATGCCTTTCTCTTCCAACTAGTAATCTCGTATTTGCGATTTTTGGGGGCTTTTTGACCCCCAAAATAAATAAAAATTGGAAAATTTCCACAAAATCAATTTATACAAAATTCGAAAAGTGAATTTCTTAAGCTTGAATACCAAAATAAGGTGACCGGCCCAAATCCGCGGAGGGAAAAAATGGAGTACCTTTTTGCCACAAAACGATGCCCCCAAAAATGGGGGTACCTTTTTGCCCCCCCCCCCCCCCCCTCCGTGGGTTTCCCTTAAAATAGGCCCTGCGGCGAGACGCATCTGCTGCATTTTGTTTATAAGTTTATCCTACGTCAACGTTACGGATGTGGTCAAACTGGCGTGCGGCCCTCTAGCTTTCCTCTCTGTCTCTGCCGACGGGGCGGCAATTGCAAACAAGAGTTATCGTAAATGTCGTAGGTTACCGTGATCGGTGATGAAGCGGTCGGTGCAGCCCACACTGGTGGGCTTCTTCAAGAAAAAATACGTCAGGCGTCAGGTACGAGTATTTTATCAGACGACAGGCGGGTTCACAAAGGCATAAGCAAAGGCAAAGGCACAAAGGTTAGCCATAGTAGGAAACGGGGGGGGGGGCTTGACCCCCACTTCTGTCAATAATTTGTGTTTGTTTTTGTTAACCCACGCCAGTGCAGGGGGGAATGCCCCCCCCACGGTTTCTTGAAAATAACTCGCGTAAATATCAACCGATTGCAGTGAAACATTCAGTACTATAGGTTTGAACAATTTGACACATATTCTGAAAATTTTGAACTTGTAAGTTCCCGTGAACTATAGCGTGTTTTTCAATGTCATGTCAGGCGCAACTGGCGTCCCGTAGTATTTATCGTTGTAACTTGTGCAGTTTCTGAGTGTGTTGTTCAGGAGCATATGCACAGGTGTTTTCAGGTGACAGTTGTGGTTTCCATTGAGATTTTGACCTCGATTGACTTTTTCAGAGGTCAACCGAGGTCACTGACCTCCGATGACCCCATATTACTTTTTTAGCTTCTGGCAGTTTCTAGGACATTTTGTGACGCTGATTTCAAATATGGGATCCATTTTACACAATTATATGTTCCACTGGAGTCATGCGCCCCCACGTGTCAACCGAGGTTACTGACCTCAAATGACCTGAGATGACCTTTTTGGAATTCAGCAGTTTCTAGGACATTTTGTGACGCTGGTTTCAAATTTGGAACCCATTTAGCATAATGATATGCTCATTCGCGATTCTAGCTCGACTACATTCAATTTAAGCGCATTTACAATTTGGTTGACTTTTGGGTCATTGACATCAGCTCAGAGGTCACCTAATGACCTAGGACCTTCAAATCGGGTGGCAATGGGTTCCTCTCGTGTCAAGCAACACGCTCGTTTTTTAATCGAAGCTCTAGCTCAATTAGAGGCCAAACGCTAGGGGGTTGTACCAACCCCCTGCACTGTCAAGCACTGATCGGACGCTTCACGGACGAGGGTTAACCCGCGCCGTGACCGGGGGCGGGGCGTTTAGAACCCCCGGGTTTTCAAGGATAACAACCAAACGGCGACACGCAGCGCCGCCATTTTTGGCACAGCTTTTTGGGAATCAATTAGCCACATTGTGTGAAATTATTGGCCACTGGTCATCTCAGGTCAGGTCACCAAGCCAGGTCACGTGACCCCACCTCCAAATAAGTTTGCGGTCGTACCACTGCCGCAGTTTTTGGCCGATTGGTTTAACCCTCGCCCTACGGAGGGGGGGGGGGGGGGGGGGGGGGGGGGGCTGACAGGCCACCCTGAGGTTTTTCTTGAATACATTTTTACACATGCAGTGCATTTTGCTGAAATTTTTGCCAGCTGAGTTTGCAACAATTCTACGTATGCTGTACGAATTTAATTGAAATTGATTGAGTGGTTTGGGAGATAATCATGTTTTGATGACGTCATGTTAGTAAAAAAATAGAATCATTAGCAAAATCGTAGAAAACAGAGTTGTAAAGCAAATTCCAAACGCAATTCACCGAAGATAAAAAATCGCATTCTCTTTAAAATTGAAATCTCGGATTGTCAAAATTTTGTGTTTTTGACCCCTAAAATTGAGAAAAAAAAATGGGAAAAATCCACACAAAATCAACATTTTCAAAGTTATTAGAAAAACCGGAATAAATGTGAGAGAACTGAGTATGGACAATACCCATACCAAATTTCAAAGCAATATCTTCATTTTTGACTGACTGATGGCTCCCTAAGTGTAAGAAACTGATGACGTCATTTTTTTAATATATAATTTCATTTAATAATTTTGAGGTTTTCTGAAGAGCAAAATCGCTGTTCTGGACGTGGTAAATCCGAGGTCATTCACTTGACCTGGAATGTCACTCGTTAACCTGAAACCTAAAAATCGCATACTGTTAGATTCCTCTCATGACAGGCAACTTGCTGGTTCTTACCGCATTGCTCTAAGTTGCTTGGTTTGGAAGCTGTCAGCCCCTCCCCCCCCCCCCGTTGGGCGAATGTGAAAAAGCTCCCGTAGGGCGAGGGTTAAAACTTACATGATTTCATAGGGTGATAGGCACCTACAATTCGAATATCTAAGATTGTGTATATCGGTGGCGTAAAGTCGGGTCAATTTCGTAACCTCCCCATTATAAATCAATGGGGAAATATTCAAATGCTTCCTATTCCGAGAATACGTATGATATCAGTCAATTTCCTTCTGGCTCATGTTATCATAGGCTATTCTTGATGATCTGGTGCAATTTTTGTTTGTTGACCCCTACAGGGTCAGCCGAGGTCATCTGAAGTCACCAACACTTTGCCAATAAGTCTCAATAGAATGAAGATAATGAAGTGAAACCGGCATCTTTATTTTCCTCGTCGTGACACGTCTCCCAATATGCAATATAAACTACTTGGGTCACCACTTGACCTTGACCTGAGGACAAATTTATAAGTTGACCTAAACTGGTCAACAGCAATGTGTTTCGAAGTGCCTTGACGAGACGAACACGATGGCGTCAAAATCATTGCCCTATCTTTATCAGATAATTAGGTATTTACGAACAACTATTTGCACAAAAAAGTTGTTTGACCTTTGATGACCTCTGGAGCCTAAACTATTGGCCTCAACTAAAATGTGTTGATTCTTCGCCGATTTCATATTTCAAGAGCTTCTTTCGATTGCTTTTTCCGTTTGTTCCTAGCTATCATAGTTTTCGAGATATTTGGGGGTTTCTGGAGCGATGTCCTAAAACTGGGAAATCTGAGCTTTGATGACCTCTGGTGACCTCAATATTGACCTGAAACCAAAAATGGCTGAATAGTTTCAAAGTTATTTTTGCTGAGCTTTCGAACGGTGTTTTCGACTTTTGTCTACGTCACATAGGAGCCGAGTTCGTGGGGGGGGGGGGGCGTCGAAACACCCCTCCCCTGGCACGGCGAAAGTGGCGCCAAGCACCAGCACGGCGCGGGTTAATCTTCAATGAGGAAAATTTGGGAACGAAAAGGTGCACCATGATGAGAAGTGAGAAGTCTGCCAAAAAAAAAATCGCTCCCCCTCAACTTCAAAATCGTTCCGGGCCCCTGAACCGATGGCTTTATCCGGATTTTCACGCTTGAACAGTTGGTGGGCCTCTCGCAAATTACAGAGTATGAGACGTTTCTGAACGCGGTCTCTTTTCCCCTCGTCGCTGACGACCGATAAGAAGTTTTTTACCCTGCATCTCACGGCTAATATCATCCCGCGTGTAAAATCGTCTCACTTCCTCAGCCGTCTCACTGCTCAGGGGTTTCCCAACCCTAGGACTTTGGTTCACTGAGGCAGCCTTGTTTCTTCTGAAGTTGTTTTATCCCGCAAGGCAAGACGAAACGATGTTTCGAAAACATTGGCTGTCTTGCGAGCCGACCAGGATGCTGGAGCTGTCGTTGGCACGCGCAGTTTCTCACTTCTATTGGTGCAAGTTTTAAATTTCGCTTTAAGCTGCGTGGTAATTTCGTCATAATACAAGGCTCTCTCACCATTTGTTTCATTTTACTCAAGAGGACTGTGAAGAGGTTTCACTTTCGGTCTGCATTTGACTCAGCTTTTCATACATCAAATTTGCTGTTTTAGTTATCTTTTCTGAAACGTATATACTTTTCTGGCTCAACTTTTGTTTCTTCAAAGGAGATTCACCCAACAAGCCGAGACTTTCATTCACAATGGACATCTCATGTTCCAACAGGTTTCCTTGTTATTGAGAATGCGACATAATCGGGTTGTGGCGTAAATGGGTAAATCGTGAGGGCATGGGTTCCGCTGCCAATTGTCATTCAAAGAAGTAAGGATGATGTCCATTGTCCGTGTGCGTATGCGAATTGCGAATATTCGTAGTCATAGCCGTATTCCTTGATTCGTGAGTTGAGTTTAAACGAGTGAATGTTTGTCATTTAACTATGCTGATGTAAAACGATTGTGTGTATGTCCACTGTCCAGTGCCCACTCTGCTGATTATTGCCAAGTTTTCTCCCGATCTGTTGGTGCAGGCTATTTGTATACAAAAAGAAAAGTCTCAGTCAATTTTTGACACTCACATTCCCACATTCCAAACTCTTTGTAACGGTGTCAACCGCTGCGGCACTGCAAACCGCGCTGCAAATGCGTTTCAGCCCCATCTCATGACGACAACGAACATAAAGGTGAGCGAAACGTGCCAGGCCCTTCTGGTCTCAATATATTGAGACCAGAAGGGCCTGGCACGTTTCGCTCACCTTTATGTTCGTTGTCGTCATGAGATGGGGCTGAAACGCATTTGCAGCGCGGTTTGCAGTGCCGCAGCGGTTGACGACGCCAAGTCCTTTCTGCATTGCGTGCAAAGCAGAGAGTAGGCATGTAATCCGAGTTCTTTGCACTTCTCTACCTGTGCTCTACTAACCCTTCTTACATTTATTTTCTTCTTGGTGTTTACTGTTTGGATTTCGATTCAAGGGATCACAACAACAAAAAATTGGGTCTGAACGGATACTTTTTGCTTTTGACTAGACATTCTGCATCATATTTTACAGTAATTGTCAAACCCACTCAACTCAAGTACACGCCAGCCAAGTTAATCGTTCCGGTACAATGCGTTATAGTCACTGGCTGCAGTGTGTCTCGGCTGGTTGCGTTGTACTGAGTCTCACGGACCGGTCATCGCAGCGATACCAACCCGGCCGACCAGCCGGGCACATAGCCGGCGGGCAGGCGATCACGTGACCCGCCACCTACCAGTCAATCACCAGCCGGGCACATAGCCGGCGGGCAGGCGATCACGTGACCCGCCACCTACTAGTCAATCACCAGCCGGGCACATAGCCGGCGGGCAGGCGATCACGTGACCCGCCACCTACCAGTCAATCACCAGCCGGGCACATAGCCGGTGGGCAGGCGATCACGTGACCCGCCACCTACCAGTCAATCACCAGCCGGGCACATAGCCGGCGGGCAGGCGATCACGTGACCCGCCACCTACCAGTCAATCACCAGCCGGGCACATAGCCGGCGGGCAGGCGATCACGTGACCCGCCACCTACCAGTCAATCACCAGCCGGGCACATAGCCGGCGGGCAGGCGATCACGTGACCCACCACCTACCAGTCAATCACCAGCCGGGCACATAGCCGGCGGGCAGGCGATCACGTGACCCGCCACCTACCAGTCAATCACCAGCCGGGCACATAGCCGGCGGGCAGGCGATCACGGGACCCACCACCTACCAGCCAATCACCAGCCGGGCACATAGCCGGCGGGCAGGCGATCACGTGACCCGCCACCTACCAGCCAATCACCAGCCGGGCACATAGCCGGCGGGCAGGCGATCACGTGACCCACCACCTACCAGTCAATCACCAGCCGGGCACATAGCCGGCGGGCAGGCGATCACGTGACCCACCACCTACCAGTCAATCACCAGCCGGGCACATAGCCGGCGGGCAGGCGATAACGTGACCCGCCACCTACCAGTCAATCACCAGCCGGGCACATAGCCGGCGGGCAGGCGATCACGTGACCCACCACCTACCAGCCAATCACCAGCCGGGCACATAGCCGGCGGGCAGGCGATCACGTGACCCGCCACCTACCAGCCAATCACCAGCCGGGCACATAGCCGGCGGGCAGGCGATCACGTGACCCACCACCTACCAGCCAATCACGGGGCACATAGCCAGCGGACAGGCAGTCACGTGACCCACCACCGACCAGCTAATCGCGGGGCACATAGTCGGCGATCACGTGACCCGCCACCTACCAGCCAATCACGGGGCGCGGCGGTATGACCTGGCAACTACCCAGCCAGGCTCCACGCGTCGGTAATTCGATTCTGTCACGGAACTTTTCAGGACTAGCTTTTGAGTACATTATCTTAGAACAAATTCAAACGTCACTGTGCTTGTCTTGTCAAAACGTATGCAATAACATATAATATGGCCTTGCTATATCAAACTCAAAATTTTACATCATTTGATATAACCGTGAGTAGATGAAGTGACCTAGAAATGGCATGTGATACATCAATCGACGCGTCTTGCCGAAACGAACATAATGACTCTTGTCTTGAACTTGAACTCAATTAGATAAGAAATTGTGACCAGAAAGGTGCATATGACTTTAAATCATGGTCCACCTGATGGTCATTTTCTTTTAAAATAACCAGCGGCCAATTCCATTTTTTTAAATAATGCATGGCTAACGCGCAGAGTAAGAAAATATCAAAATTTAAGCAAAATCAGAGGGCACGTTTTTTTCATAGAAAATTTAGGTTCAAGATCAAGTACGATCGAAGGTCACTGACCTGGTTAAGTTCATATTTAGATTAACGACCGCTCTATTGTCTATCATTTGCATTTTGTTTCATAGTGCTAAGAGTTTAAACTTGTTAGGCTATGAAGCATTGCAAATTGTCATACACCTTGTTGAGGTCAAAGTTTGATGACCTATACCTCAGTAACTCGAGGTCAAATTTCGACAAAAATTGGATTTGGGTTGTTCTATTTATGAGTGAATAAGCCCACACAAATTCATCAAAATAAAAAGGTGTGAGTTTAAAAAAAAATCTTTTTTTACCCGCTTGACATGTTTCGCCTCTTTGGCTGTTTCGTGCTATCCCTAAATATCGGTTTATATATTTTAAAAAGGGGTATAATTCAACTAACAAAACTTTAGAGAACCACATGAGATGTGATCCCTATCATTTTCGCATACAGCTATTTTTAGAGCCACCCCTCTGGCGGCCGTCTCACAACGTGCAGCAATGCGGGCCGGCCGCCGGTGAACGTAACCGTCGCGCAGAGACATATATCTGTCGGATTAGTTTCCACACTACCCCATTAAAGAGCATAGCTTATAAACATCCGTTACCCAATCTTGTATTTACAACACAACGAACACTTGCTCATAGGCGTAGGAACAGGGGGGGGGGGGGGGGGGGCGGGGGGGGGGGGGGCATGGCCCCCTCACTTTTCGGCCATTTTTTGGGGATACAATCTTTATCTTTGCTTGGTGAGTAAAGTTTGTGATGGCAAAAGGTTCGCTAAGACGAGAACAGCCCAAATCTGCAAATAAATATTCCATAGGGGGGTTGGGATACTCTCAAAACGAGATCACAGTTTCACTGCCCCCCCCCCCACACACACTTTTCGTGACGTTCCTACGTTCCTGCACTTGCTTGACTATACAATGTACCCACTGAAAATAGTCGGTGCAATGGTTATTGATCATGTACACCAGCTAAAATTGATCTGTAGATAACCAATGGCAAATAACCAAACTCTATGAAGTTCATAGAAGTTCTATGAAGTTCATTGTTCATTGCACATTCAAGGTAAGTTTCCGCAGACAAACATAACCAAATATATAGCATAAACATGCAGACAAAATCAGATCGAACAGCCAAAGGTAAAGAAGAAAGAAAACAAGATTGGTTTATCAATTGGTGTCAAATATCATATGTTAAATATGTTATGTTATATGTATGTTAAATATCAAATGACATGCCTAACAGAAAACCAATGGTGATCATGAGATATAGTTTGATGACCTATATCTCAGTAACCGAGGTCAAATTTCGACAAAAATAGGATTTGGGTTGTTTTATGTATGAGTGAAGAAGACCACAAAATTTCATTAAAATCAAAAGGGGTGAGTTCAAAAATTGTCATTTTTATCCGCTTGACATGGTTCACCCCATTGGCTGTTTCTTGCTACCCCTAAATATCGGTTTATATATTTTAAAAAGGTGTATAATTCAACTAACAAAACTTTAGAGAACCACATGAGGTGATCCCCTATAATTTTCGCATACAGCTATTTTTAGAGCCACCCTTCTGGCGGCCGTCTCACAACGTGCAGCAATGCGGGCCGGCCGCCGGTGAACGTAACCGTCGCGCAGAGACATATATCTGTCGGATTAGTTTCCACACTACCCCATTAAAGAGCATAGCTTATAAACATCCGTCACTGAATCTTGTATTTACAACACAACGAACACTTGCTTGACTGCACAATGTACCCACTGAAAATAGTCGGTGCAATGGTCATTGATCATGTACACCAGCTAAGATTGATCTGTAGATAACCAATGGCAAATAACCAAACTCTATGAAGTTCATTGAAGTTCTATGAAGTTCATTGTTCATTGCACATTCAAGGTAAGTTCCCGCAGACAAACATAACCAAATATATAGCATAAACATGCAGACAAAATCAGATCGAACAGCCAAAGGTAAAGAACAAGGAAAACAAGAATGGTTTATCAAATGGTGTCAAATATCATATGTTAAATATGTTATGTTATATGTATGTTAAATATCAAATAACATGCTTAACAAAACAACTTAAGCAAAAGTCGTCTATGATCACTATCAGTATCATTTAAATAAGGTCGAACAAATAAAACAACCTATAACTCTTCTCCACTCCCTGCGGTGGCCCGTCAATGACCATCACCGGAATGATGACGTAAGTTAACCATCGCCGCAATGACGTCAGGCGGAACATGTACGAGCGAAGGCATGAAAGACGTGTGGTAGCCGACACAGTCCAGTGCTCTTCAGCTATCCAGAGGCTTGTCGGACAGAGGCTTCGGCGCATACGGCTCGGGTGTGTACGGCTGGGGTTTCTGGTAGCTGGTTGGCTTCGGGCCGTGGTTGTACTCGAAGTAGTGTTCGCCCTGACCTCCAGAGTAGTCGCCCCAGGTCACCTGTGAATGGCGACAGCGGGTGGAGGACATCTTAGATGGGGAGCGCTGCCATATTCAGAGGAAAACTTTTAAAGACGAGCGCTGTTTAACTTATGTTATCAAACTGTGACAGCAATAGTAAGTTTGAATAGCAGTCATTCGGTCCAGCTCTAACTTGTCACAAATGAATAGCACATAAGTGATATTAACTGGCATAAAGTGGAAAACATTGTAAACTGAATGAACGGTATGACCGCTTGTAATCTGAACCATTTCTTGCGGTAATTGCCGTCCCTCGTGACATGTGTAACGTATCACGCTCCTCATCCTTGTAGTTATTACGAGCGAGCGCGAACCGCTCGCTCGTCATTCCGTGGTATGTGGGAAAAATATGAATATGAGCGGCCCGGCCCGGCCCGGCCCGGCCCGGCCCGGCCCGGCCCGACTTTTGAGAAGCTCATATCTTTTGAGAAGCTCATATCTCTGCAACCACACGTCCGATTAACAAGCGGACTTCTTTGCTGAGCAGCCCCATCCAACCTACCCTGTTTGGGACCGGTGCTGACTCATGTGGGTGACTACCACTCCACGTGGCGCGTGCCGCGTGAGGGATGTTCAAAAGTGTTTTCTCGCAAAAACTCTGCAACGGCTGAGCCGATTGTGCTCACATTTGGTGTGTGGTTAGGGACCTTTCAGTCGCCGCCTTTCCAAAAGTCCAGGGTTGGGGTGCCTCAGCACGTGCACACGTGCACACCCCTATTCCATATCTCAGGAACAGCTGAGCCGATTTTGTTCGAATTTGGTGTGTGGTTAGGGACCCCTCAACCGCCACTTCCACACAAGTCAGGGGTGGAGTGCCTCTTTATGTGCGCACGTGCACACCCCTATTATATATATCAGGAACGGCTGAGCCGATTGTGTTCAAATTTGGTGTGCGGTTAGGGACCCCTCAGCTGCCGCCTTCCCACAAGGCACGTGCGCATGTGCTCACCTTTTTCGTATCTCAGAAACTACTTGCCCGATCGAGTTGAAATTCACCATAATTTCGTTCGCGCTCGCTCGTTCAACGCCAACTACGGCGCCTTACCGGTATACTATGCTGGAGTGTATGCTCGTGTGGTGTATACTCCTCCGTGTGGTGTATACTCCTCCGTGTGGTGTATACTCCTCCGTGTGGTGTATACTCCTCCGTGTGGTGTATACTCCTCCGTGTGGTGTATACTCCTCCGTGTGGTGTATACTCCTCCGTGTGGTGTATACTCCTCCGTGTGGTGTATACTCCTCCGTGTGGTGTATACTCCTCCGTGTGGTGTATACTCCTCCGTGTGGTGTATACTCCTCCGTGTGGTGTATACTCCTCCGTGTGGTGTATACTCCTCCGTGTGGTGTATACTCCTCCGTGTGGTGTATACTCCTCCGTGTGGTGTATACTCCTCCGTGTGGTGTATACTCCTCCGTGTGGTGTATACTCCTCCGTGTGGTGTATACTCCTTCGTGTGGTGTATACTCCTTAGTTCGCTGAAGAAGGCGACAAAGACCGCAATACAGATGTGTCATCCCACCGTGCAATATCGTTCATCTACTGTTATAAAAGTCATGACTGATGATATACAGGATACATGATGCACTATTCGATAGTTTAGATTTAATATCTGTTTGGTGCTAGCACCGCTTAAAGGCATAAATGAGCCACTCTGAACGGCTGCCGTACCTTGGCCTGGAACGTGTGGTCCTTGTTTCTCTGATGGTGCGTCCTGTGGTGGTGCGGGTTGCCGCGGCTGTAGCCGTGCGCGTACTCCTTGGGCCCCTTCACGTTGGCGTACTGGAAGTACTCGCTCTTGTAGTCCTGCTGGGCGGAGGTGGCAGCCGCCACCGCTGCCAGCAGCAGCACCGCGAACTTCATACCTGCCGGGAAGAGGGCCCGACGGCAGTGACCATCTCGGTCATGTTGCTTCAAAATGTGATGTCAACGAATGATCTACTTCAGAATTTTCAGCCAATTAAATGCAAAATTCCACCGCATGCAATACAACATAGCTACTATGTTAAAAAATATCAGTTGCCGGCTGCTTACGATATACACGATTAACAATCACAGTTGATATTGACGTATCATTCTGCTTCGTGCTGCTACTCGTAAATATATCCAGTGTTGATCTGGAAAATGCCAGCCAATATCACCTATAGGAGCCAATATAATACCAACATACCGGTGATCGGGAGCTGAGATATTGTCTTCCGGTGGACGCGGAGCTTGCAGTGGCTGTTCCGGTGGGGGCAGGGAGGACTGTGCTGCTCCTCAGCCTCTCCGGGGTTTTATAGTGATCGGCCCCGACTGCGGGTGGGCCGCTCGGCTCCGGACTGCGGACAGACACCTTTCACTGCGATCCGCCTCCTCAACTCATTCATCATACACAGGTATCAGCACCATCGCAATACGACCATATATCTTCGAAATGGAGTGCTCCGTCTGCAGGTAACGGAAGGAGCTTTGAGGAGCCATACATTCTTTATCGTTTCATATTGGTTTTATTGTCGTTATAACAATATGTTAACCTTCGCCAGTGCAGGGGGCGGGTGGATGCCATCCCCTCAGTTTTTCGGGAATATATCACGTATTTATCAACCGATTGGGTTGAAACTGTCAGCACCCTACTTCAGAAAAATTTGACACATAATCTCATCATTTCAAACCTCTACTCCTCATGACCCGTGACCTATAACCATGGGCACGAACGTTTTGAAAAGTGTGGGGCAGCCTCAGTAGCAGGGGGGGGGGGGGGGGGGGCAGCCTCAGTAGCAGATGTAGGTTTCTATTTGTTTAGTGCAAATTTCGCTCCGTTTCGTCGGCGAAAGTTGTTGACCGGAGGAGGAGGGGGGGGGGGGGGAGGTGGCGTCGGGTCGTCAGCACGAAGAGTTGGTGACCGGGGGGGGGGGGTATATGACGACTTTCCGGAACAAAAATCACAACCTCCCAGAACGGTTGAGGGAGGTAGGACAACATACGTTTGCCTACCGATTTGTCGTTTTTTTTTAGAAGAGGCAATTGTCTGATTTTCCCTAGCGTAGATGGCCAGCCGTAAAATTATTTCACTTTAGAAATGGTGAAAATTTATTTTGGGTGCCTGCACACTAATTCACCTCCGCCCACGTAGCTCAGTTGGTAGAGCGTCGGGCTGGAAATAATTCTCCCACCCTGGCAAGGTGGGTTCGAGTCGCTTCTGCGCTCGATATTCGCTCCTGACCAGGATGACCTGCGGTCGGTGGCAGCGGCCGCAAACAGGTCAGATGAAATCAGGAGCTGGGCCAACTTCGAGCACGTTAAACATTCGCCACTAAATTCTGGGCAAACAGTAAAGGTAAACAGTTTCCTTTAAGCAACGTGTGGCTTGCTCAGGCGAGTTAAA
>JAXIVJ010008312.1:0-56211 GCA_036785665.1 Chirona hameri
AAGCATAGAAACTTACGTATCCTATGGTGGACATGTCTTCTCAGCGCACTCAGTGGCAATATGCTGGGTCATTCAGGTCATTCAGGTCATTCGGGAATCAACTGTTATCCATCCTCTGCAACACTCTGGCAGCTCCACTCAGTGGCAAAATGAAGAGGGCAGAATGATGTTATTTTTACAGCCTTTCGTCGCGACCCTTAAATCTGAGAAGTGTCGAGGAGCCGGTCGTGAAGAGGTGATGCCATACCCTTAGTTCATAAGAAGCTTCTGAGACCTTCCTCGAATAGGTGGGTACTGAAAGCTTGCAAATTTGCTGGCGTCGTGTGTCGGGACAGATTTCCGGTACGCGTGAGTTGTCAGTGAGGTAAGTGCAAAAAAGGTTTTTATTTGACGTGAGTTCGTCGGATGTGACATTTACGGCGCTCCTTCCAATAGAGATAGCCATTCTTAGTAATGGGATTGCTGCGTCATATTCTCTTATCGATGTAAATGGAGTGGTGAAGTCGGCAGTCTCCGTGTTGGCAGTTATACACCTACGGCAGCGTCAGGAATACATTTAGCAATGTAGAGAATGCAGCATTTAAATGGCATTATTTTAGTAAGCCGAGATGTAGAGATATTTTAGTAAGCCCAGGAAGCCGAGAGATGCTAAGTGGGATAGAGTTACATAATTTTTTGTTTCCGTACCCTTTCAAAAGAATAACTAGCCTGTTATATGCACTGTACCATTGTATCGACGCATCTCGTATATGACGGACCATTACATTAATGATGATAAATAGTAAATACCTACCGTATCTTGATTTGACTTATCTTCATTGCAAAATGTTGAGGCTATGCAATTTTAGAAATAAGTGTTGTGTATGAGTCTTTCGACAAAAAAAAAACTAAAAACAATGGATGCTTGCCCGAACATACCAATCAATTAGTCCAAAGTCTACGTCATGGTCGTACTGTTGCTTGAGGAGAAACTCACTAAGCAGCTATCCTTGGCATTGCATTCTTTTTATACCAGTGTACTTATCCCTTCTGCTTATGTGCTTAAATGTGTGCTAGCCACAAACGGTCGATTGCACACGAACACTCCATATTGGACTGTAAACATTAATCAAAAGAAAGCAATGATCAAGTCAGACGTATTATATTGACACTGGCCGCTAGTACTGGATATTCGTGCCGGACATTTTCTTGCCCTGGCATTTGCTCCCAAATCGATGTCACTCTATTTGGGTCGTTTGCTTGCATTAGCTTACCTTTTGATGGTCTGTAAATACGTTTTCACGTAAAATGCGTCCATGGAAATGGCCTGCACATATTTGTCTGTGAGCACAAATATGGTAACCGTCCTTTGGCAATGACACGTCCGTTGGCTTCATGAATGATTTATTCACAAATACGTTTGTAGATAATTCATGTTTGTCTCCGTCAGGAAAATGACCGTATTTTGGAACGGCATCGGACCTTGCATATATCTAAAATAAGCACGTTTTCGTGTTCTTCAAATGCCAAAATTGGCCCTGGTTCATTTAACGACAATACAAGAAGCTCAACTATATATATATACCTTACTGAAATCAAGTCCCGCAGCGTTTTGAGCAATGCCAAGGCAATTTTGAAATATATCCCATAAAAAAACTCAGCTCAGCAAAGCTCAGATGGTGCATACTTATGCAGAAAATGTTGATGTTTATGACGATGATGATGATGGTATTGATGATAACAAGAATAATACATTATAGTAATAGTACCAGTTATAGTAATAGTAGGTAATACAATGGTGATTTGATAATAAACAACCATTATCTTTCTTTGTAGCCACATCAGGGCCTCGTTTCATAAAGCAGCGTAACCTATGAACCTACGTAGTTGACACCGATTTTGGCGTACCCTACGCGGATGCCGTTTCATAAAGAAAAAAACGGCGTAAGCTACGCCACTGAAACTACGCCACTTCATTTACGTCAAAGCACCGAATTGTTTGTAAGCTACGGCATTTGCGTTTCATAAAAGGGCGTAGCTTATGCCATATGATATTTCAGGGCCTTGATTTTCTGTCAAAAACTACGCAAGGATTTGTGGCGTTGTTTTAGTGCTCTGATGGCATTGAAAGTTGTTTTGATTACCTTGCTGGCATATTTTGTGAGCCTGGCGGCGATATTAAAAGCTGGTGTGATGATTTTACATTGAAACTTACATCAAGAGCATAGTTACGTTGAAACATATTTATGTTGAAACACTAAACTGAAGCATTAGTTGAATCTCTGAAGAATTTGGGTGTCTCAAATACCATGCGGACCACCTCATGACATACATGTGTTTGTAAGAATTGATTTACAATGCACAGTAGTCTCACATCATCTGTGCAATGTTGTAATAGATGGCAAGCATTGTTTTCAATGAATTAACATGATTAACAAAACTTCTCTGACCAGTAGTAGTGAACAAGTTGATAGCGTAATGCCGACTGGCAGTTGGGTAAAATACTAATGGTGGTTTTTCATGGTTATTTGTATTGTGGTTTCTTTTGTACATTAACCACACTAATAATTTGAATGTAACATGTAACAGTTAATGACCATGATACAGGGAGACACAAGCACATGGCTCACAAATAATTAAGCCACAAACATACAAGTTCACCAGTTGTTTTCTTTTCATGAGTTCATGTTTGTGAGGTAAGCTGTGAATTGGCCGGTTTAACATGTACACTGAAAACAAAATGCTCACATTTCATGCCTTGCCCGAGTTGTAAAAACTCAAAACAGTAAAACTCACATTGATTTAGTATTACTCATGCAATACCAAGGCTAAACTCACACGAGTATGAGTTTTGCCTGAGTATTTACGTGAGTTGTCATAACTCACGACAGTAACACTCAGGCCCTTACTAGCAAAACTAACCCTTACTAAGGTAATACTCATGTAATGCTAAGGTAAAACTCACACAAACTAAGGCGGAACTAACCCTTACCAACATGAATACTCAAGAAATGCTAACGCAAGCTTGGGGTTAGTTTTATTTCTCTGACATTACCAACGCTAATACTAATACAGTTACTAATGCAATACTAACGACTGTCGCACATTGGGCATTACAGCAGATACCGTTGGTTGGTGTACAGAATGGCGGGATCATAAATAGACTTTAAGTACTTTAGCTTATTGATTTATTGGTAAGTAGCCAATGATCGCGCCATTCTGAAAGAAGAAATACAAGGTAATGAAATCACAAGAACACTCGGACACAGTCACTATGCAACTAAGTCTGGATTACTCTAACTGTGGCGAGACATAAATGTGTGTTGACACCACAATCTTCCCCACTGAAACACACCTTCCCAAATTTTGGTCATCATGCATCTATAGGTGCATGATGACCAACATTCCTAAACCTATCCATTACTTTTGTAACTGTGGTTGTCAAAGTTGAAAATTCAGACATTTCATTTCAGTCAGCTAGTGCCTCAACATTTTATTCCAATCATTAGTTATTCATAGATTTAGCCAGTAATAATATATTTAGTCAGAATCATCTTTATATTGTCATGTCAAAAATCACATCACACAAAACTTATTAAGCCTATTGTATAGGTATGCTAAATGCTTGCCATTTATTATAGCATATTCAACTGCCTCTTGCAAATGCTAATGTGACCAGTGAACAGTGACTTCTTCTGGAACAAACAATATAAGTTGTCTGCAGCTGGTGAGTGAAATTGGTAGGAAAATGTCTGTTCATGCCAAGCTGCAGTTAAGAGCGGATGAAAGCTGAACAAATTTGGATATTGGGAGCAACACTGTGATTGAAGTACAATGTAAGATACAGTTGCAGCTATGAGCGAGGCGTTGAAGACAAGTGCCGCCATGGACCTGTGTGTTGAAACTTGAATGTGATCATCATTGAATTTTCACCAAAGTAAAGCAAATTGTGGAATTTACAAGGCACTTGTTCTGACATCTGTGCTGACTGCTGATCAATAAAGGCGTCAGTGTCTGAGTTTGTGTGTTTTGGTGGCGCGGCTGAACACCTATCAATTTGTTGTCAGTGAACTTCCTGTTAGATCAGCAGGTGCTGCCATTTGCCATCATGATGTGTCATCATATTAGCTTCTCATCTGTTTTATGTGCTGCCATCTATACACTGGACTGTTCCACACTTACCACAATTAGTGCAGTAAATACGCATGATTCATGCCATAGCCCATATGAATCCGTAATGTATTGGATTCATATTTCATACATCGCATCATGCAGTGGCGTACCGAGTATCAGGTCATGCAGGTCATGACCTGGTCCTTTGGACCCGAGGCACTCATGCAAAGCTGGCGCCTCTACGATCAGTCACGACGCCCCTCTGACCAGTGACGGCGTCACTCCGGCCAGTGACTCTCCTTCCGCACGGTGCGGAAGGAGAGGCCCCCGCCCCCTGCAAAATGTCGCCAATATTGGTGGCGCCCGTGTCGATCGGGTGGCGCCCCGCAAGGCAATGACCTGGTGCTTTCTGAATTTCTGAGCACGCCACTGGCATGATGATCTAATAACTAACAGTCCTAACAGTAACAGCAGTCAGCATGTATTTGCCCTCTAACCGGACACGATTAGCCGGTTTAACACATGTCTTACGCGGTCGAATTCGCCGGATCTAATACACAACACACAATAGAGAAATAATGCTTTCGCCGACCTCAAATGAAGATTCGGGCAATAATCTCGACGGTGGCAGGTTACATGTATATATAAAGTAAGCCTGTTTCGCATCGTCTTGCGTTGCGTGCTGGCAATATACCCGATACATTTTTCAGACGAGGATTTCTGTTGGTGGTTCTATCGGCAATATCGGCATGACTGTTCACATGCAATAGAAAGCATATTATTCATTTTATCCACTAGCAATTCATTAAATAAGAACAAAAAACGAGAATTACGAGAGCATTTCACTAAACTCCCTTACGTGCGGGCTTTTAATTCTCACGCCGGACACGTGGGCTCGATGTTGGCAGCTCTAATGGCTTTCGCCTGGGTCCAGAAAATATTTGTTATGTATTTATTCAGAAACAATATTTTAACATGATTTATTTTACAATTTTTATTTAAAAAAATATTTGTATAATTCCAATTTCAATAATTGCATTGAAAACAAATGTGTATTATAATGCTTTCAATATACTTCAATTTTTAAAACACCCTTGATTGTTTACGCCAGCAACGCAAACTGCGCCGGCGTAAACAACTCCGGCGGCACCTTTGTGAAACGGACTCATTTACGGTGCGTAGCTTTTGATGGCGTAACTAACGCATTTCGTAAGTTACGCCAACAGCTTTATGAAACGAGGCCCAGCAGGTAAATAAATAATCAGAACAACCTAGCTTGTTATTACCGATATTTACGATTATATACATTTTGGTCCAGCTACTTTGCATTAGAAGCTGATTTGTCCCAAATCACCTGTAAAATATAAGGAGAGCTTCTGTTGAGGCCACAGTTTTTCAAATAAATTTTCATGTCACCATGTTATGAATGCTTATAAACGATAATGGCTTCAAATGTGGTACGCGACTTGAACCGGCGAAATTGTCATGTTTGGACAAACCTGAGTCATATTCTGAACACCGACAGTCTTCAGCCACACACATAATGGGTGTACACACAAGTACCGAACGCCGTACACATCCGAAACGTCCATACCAAAACTGCATCGTGACTCTAATCGACGTATGCTTTACTGATTGACCAGACAGACTGCTGCCGTTGGACCAACCAAACAGCCATTCCCCCTTCGTGGGACCTCACTGCTGAAGCATGTTGAGACGCAGTGACATTGGACGGTTAAAAGTAACTCGTTCAGAAGATATAGAGCTACAAAGACACGAAACAGGAATGCTTACTGATTGTGACTTGTATTGTCCCTAATACATTTGATGGAAAATACAAATCATTGTCCTGTTACCAGTCATTTTTCGGCCCCCTATTGCTTGGTAAGGCATAAGACAGGCAATATATCAGTAAAATGCCCTTATTCATTATTGGGTCGGGAACCGAGCGGGCTGTTCCCAAGCGTTATTCCCTATTGCTTTTAGTTAAACAGGACATGCCAGGGACGGCGACCACGATAGCCCGCCCTTCGCCGCCCGCAGGCGGTCACGTGACCGGACGGGTCAGCCCGGGCCGGCCGAGTGCGAGGCCGGCGGGTCTGGCCGCAAGTTGTGCAGCCACCACCAACACCATACCATATGGAAGACAGGGTTGTGCGTCGGCTCGCGCTCCTCCTAAACCCAACAATTTAACAAATTGATTACGATATGTTTACGACATGCAAATTTGTATCTGCAAATTTTCCGTCCCATCAACCGAGTGGTTGCGAAGGAATGATTTGTAAGGTGGTTGATTTGATTGAGATAATTATTTGTAGCCTCTGAAAACCATGGCTACGGTCGGGCCGCTCATACGTAGATTTACCCCCAACCCTAGTTGACGGAAGAGCTCGCGTCCGCTCGATCAAGGAACACGAAAATTGTTTCAGTTTTGTTGCATGCGGCCATAAGCTTATCACTCAACAGATAATTTATGGTCACTTGCTCATCAAAGATAATATTTGAAATAAACCAGAATGGCTCATATTTGCATGGTTAGTCGCCTTTTAAAGCACGAGGGAGAGAGCTGCAGCTGAGATCCTACAGCTGCCACACGGGGAGAGAGCTGCAGCTGAGATCCTACAGCTGCCACACGGGGAGAGAGCTGCAGCTGAGATCCTACAGCTGCCACACGGGGAGAGAGCTGCAGCTGAGATCCTACAGCTGCCACACGGGAGAGCTGCAGCTGAGATCCTACAGCTGCCACACAGGGAGGGAGCTGCATCTGAGATCCTAAAGCTGCCACACGGGGAGAGAGCTGCAGCTGAGATCCTACAGCTGCCACACGGGAGAGCTGCAGCTGAGATCCTACAGCTGCCACACGGGGAGAGAGCTGCAGCTGAGATCCTACAGCTGCCACACGGGGAGAGAGCTACAGCTGAGATCCTACAGCTGCCACACGGGGAGAGAGCTGCAGCTGAGATCCTACAGCTGCCACACAGGGAGGGAGCTGCATCTGAGATCCTAAAGCTGCCATACGGGGAGAGAGCTGCAGCTGAGATCCTACAGCTGCCACACGGGGGAGCTGCAGCTGAGATCCTACAGCTGCCACACGGGGAGAGAGCTGCAGCTGAGATCCTACAGCTGCCACACGGGGAGAGAGCTGCAGCTGAGATCCTACAGCTGCCACACGGGGAGAGAGCTGCAGCTGAGATCCTACAGCTGCCACACGGGAGAGCTGCAGCTGAGATCCTACAGCTGCCACACAGGGAGGGAGCTGCAGCTGAGATCCTACAGCTGCCACACGGGGAGAGAGCTGCAGCTGAGATCCTACAGCTGCCACACGGGGAGATAGCTACAGCTGAGATCCTACAGCTGCCACACGGGGAGAGAGCTGCAGCTGAGATCCTACAGCTGCCACACGGGGAGAGAGCTACAGCTGAGATCCTACAGCTGCCACACGGGGAGAGAGCTGCAGCTGAGATCCTACAGCTGCCACACAGGGAGGGAGCTGCAGCTGAGATCCTACAGCTGCCACACGGGGAGAGAGCTGCAGCTGAAATCCTACAGCTGCCACACGGAGAGAGATCTACAGCTGAGATCCTACAGCTGCCACACGGGGAGCTGCAGCTGAGATCCTACAGCTGCCGCACGGGGAGAGAGCTTCAGCTGAGATCCTACAGCTGTCACATGGGGAGAGAGCTACATCTGAGATCCTACAGCTGCCACACGGGGGAGCCGCCCCTGATAGGACCTCATTTGCAGGTCTCCTGTGACGCAGTTGGAAGATTCCAGCCACAGCTCCCTCCCTCTGTGACAGCTGCGGCCAGTTCCTGTAATTATCCGGTGCGGCCATGGCCGTCGCCTCAGTGCGGAGGCGCCGTCAATTCGGCACGATTGCAGCTGCATAGCGTGAAATTGAGTCCCAGCAAGTAGCCGGTGCCTAGTTCTCAGGTCATTTGCTGCATGACTGATGGCAGTGAACCCCCATGACTACCAACGAGTTGCGTCACATCTCGGCCCGCCGAGAGTCCCGCTGTCGCGACCGCCGGCACGTTCCGTGTTAGGGCGGGAATAGAGAGCCACGCTTTATCTCATTAGGACCACAATGCCTGTCATAACCATAAAACAGTGATACCCTTCCCTGGTGCGGTTAATGTTCCCCTTAAGATTAGCATCGCGCTACCTCACTCGCATTCTCAAAGGGTGCTGCGAACAAGTTTATGGTAGAAATTTAAATAAATCTTTGGAAGGAAAGGAAATACCAAATGTATAAAACTAATGGACCTGTGTGTTCGTGAATTTTATGTAAATACCACTGCAGGGGTGGATAAACGTCTTCACATATGTCTCCATTTTTCCAGGATACTTTTGGCCGATAGCATGTGACAGATCGTAAGACACTGATGATAACCTACACACCGCGGCACGACTGAGTCGGGTTAAGTGATTACCATTCCCCGGTGATATCATTCCCCGCCACCCTCGCCGTGACTCGGGCACCGATCAACGTCACCCCTGCCTCTGTCATCCGCCGTATCAGGACGCGCTGAGACACCCCCCCCCCCCCTCCCTCTGAGGTTTTGCATCGTAATGACGCCCCCGCCGCACCCCCTTCCTCGCCTCCCCTCTCCGCCCCCGCCGCCGTCACCACCGCGGCCGCGCTGTGGCCCCGTCCTGCCACGGCGCGACGCGGCGGGGGGGGGGGGGGGCTCGGATAGAGGGCGTCGGCCGGAACGGTGTAATCTCGCCCCCCCCCCCCCCCCCCCCCCCCCCACGGTGATGATGGATGTCGACAGAGAGACGTGACACGCCACGCCGCATCCATGATGGATCACGTGTCGTCTCTCCCGACAGGTCTGCCGCCGGTGCCGCCGACATCACACCAGAGTCGGTGTCAGAAGCCGCGGACTTAATGAGCCCGGACTGCAGGTCGTGTTTGGTGAGGTAGTTGTTCATGGAGAGGTCAATGTCATGTCAAATGGGATGTAGGAAAGGGACGTGTCGGCGGAAAACCGGAAGTAAGATTGGATGATATCTGTTCACGGGTCGGTGAAGGAGTTAATTAAGTGACACCTACATACGTGAGATAGGCTAACAACGTCTCTCTCAGTTGAATGAACTGCCATCTATCTAAGTGAGACAGGCTAGCCTTTCTCTCGAACGACAGGTAGTGCAGGTTAACGGTAAACACTCTTCCTTGCATTATACAATGTACTGCAGGTACTAGTTTAAGTCATAAACGGCAATGCTATTGCGTGGTGTTCCATTAACTTGACATTACATGTTAATGTTTTAATGAATAGTGTGTCACGTGCAGTGCATGCGGTCCGGCACACCAGGTAAACATATACCCTGAAAACATGGGCTACTGGTAATAGGTTTGACGCGGAATGCAGTCGTTATACAGTAATGAATCCGAAGCCAGAAATAGTCACTCAAGTCTTTGCATATTTGCTGACAACTGACGCAAACCATTAATGCATGTCATTCACGTCAAATGTTTGATTTGTGACTTGTGAGCACACTCCCGCCGTGGCATTCGTCACCAACGGCGGATGGTGCGCGTGTCACGACGATTCGACAAACCTACAACACATGACCGAGACCCTAGACAGTAAGCGCCCAGGTCCCAAGAGGATATGGTGATTGACGCATAACAACGTGACTTGTAGGCATGGCCGCGGATATATCTACCTGATTGACTGTTTTATTATGAACCTATACATGGCAATTTCACAATTAAAATGACTTGACATATATAATATCACAAAACAAATTACGAAGATTACAATGAGCCCAACTTGCATTTCATGTAGCTTCAATTTTCCATCGCAAATTTTCCAGTCTCAAATCACCGGCCGTTGTTGGAAGAATGTTGCTGGAAAGTCCACCAACCCTGGTAAGATCGAGTCATGACGACAGTTACTCCAAACATAGTTGATCGGTGATCGATGATGGTGACAACGGCTATTGGAGATGCCAGGAATTTCGCGGACCGTTTCAAACTTACGATTTAAAAAAAAATCCCCACTAATTTCAGCTAATTTGCTAGAATAGTGTAAAGGGGTAGAAGAGGCAGGGTCCATCAAACAAGCTCTGCCAGGCCAAAAGTTCTGATCCCATAAGTCCATAGGAAGTTTGGGACCAAACAGAAAAGTTATATTTAACAGCAAAAAGGTTCGAGACAGCAAAGCAAGACACAAACCCAGTGATGGATATAGGGCGATACGTTACGATCAGAAGGGCGTGCTTACATGCAGCGGCTCGGCCATACTAATTTGTAGGCGGTAGCATCATCTGGGAAGGGGCGTCATGAAGCTGTCGTAAACTATGCCAGAGCTGATGTGAAAGAGATATGCAAAGGAGTTTTGCAAAATTAACCGTTATGAGCCAGGGCACTATTACTTTGGTTATGAGCTATGCATGAGTAATTCGTAAATCCTAATTGAATCAGTTTCATGTTTAATGGTAAGAAGAAGGAATCTTGTAAGAGATAGTTTAAATTGAGATCACTTAAACGCTGACTAAGGTACCGTATGTACAAAATATTGATGAAAGATATAGGTTTTTCTTCTTCAAATATTTCCAGTTAAAGGGAATATTTGGGGGTTTCTGGAACAAATTTATTTGTAAATAATCCTTCCATGACATCTTGTGCCTGGTGGTGGCGATCTCAATATTGACCTGAACAAAAAATAATCGAAATACTTTCGACGTGAATTTAGACGAGCTATCTAACGGAATTTTTTGGATTATGCCTAATCCGTCGAGTTCGAGGGGGCGTCCAGAATCCTCCCCTGGCACGACTAACGTGGCGCCGACCACCGGCGCCATTGGTCCCAAATGGCCACCGCGCGGTGTGTTTCTTCATGGGTCGTCGACTTTAAAAGCCGTCATCTGTGCCGCTTGAGAACTACCACGACGAGTTCGCAGAGTTTGGCCGTTGGACAATGGTGAATGGGTACTTTATGGGCCTTACTGAGCTTTAGTTTAAAAAGAGTGTCCTAGTTATGGGCTATAGATAGCTCATTTTTACAACGGACTTCTTAAAGTTCAGGAGTGGCAGAACAAATGTTGGTAGAATGTGAGACAATTATAATTGTGTGAGTGATATGTGGGATCTTATCATGATGTATGCCTGGATTGTACATTCGTTGTAGTCTTTCTGAAGATGTTCATCTATGACTTTATACGTAAAACCAAAATCGTCCGAATGGTTCGATTGGATAGATTTCCGAGATCAAGACCCATGCCAAGTAGGGCTTGTTGCGTGGGCCGATCGAGCAATTCCAGGTATACGGCAGAATTTATCAGCGAATATTTTACGTCCCCCCAACGACTGAGGACGGTCCGCACTTGTTTCAGCTGGTTTTAGCTGACCTTGAACGCGGCCGCTGCACCGGCCGCGGGTCATCCTCGCCAGGAGCAAATAGCGAGCGCCGAAGCGACTCGAACCCACCTTGACGGGGCATGGTTCAGATCTGTAGTCCAGAGCTCTGCTGACGGAGCAACACGGGCCGACCAATCAATCAATATCAATCAAGTTGTGCATCTTGATGCCGGCATCTGGTAAGTGTTAAGCATATGTATGTATACGCTTGTTCTGCATTTGTGAGCAAGCATATTGGTTCGAGCAATTATCAGATACCCAGAAGGAACTACTAAGGCATCCCACAAAATGGTTTCACACATTACTTGTCAGCAAAATATGTTATTGAAAACTTAATTTATTTGTATTATTTCATTGTTTGATTATGTTATCATTGTTTCGTTATCATGTTATCATTGTTTTATTATTTATGTATTTTATTATTTATCTATTTTATAAAAAAGAAGTTATTTATCATTCTCAGAGTGACTATTGCTGAACAGTGCTCTATTCCAGTATAGAGGAGCGCCACCATTGCAGTGAAGCCAACAAACGTTGGTTATTTAGCCATATGTCCATGCTGTTTTTCGTCTCTGGTACATCATTGACCCTGTCTTTCGACTTCAGACATTCAGTCTTCGACATTGAAATTGGACAGTCTTTCGGCAATGACTGTCTGCCCCTTCCGATCCATTAGCGTGCAATACAAGCTTTGTTGTCTGCAGTACAAAGGCCATGTCTCAGCTGTTTTGATCGCTAGCAGCTTACCGGGCTGTCAATGCATCGTCATGACCTGAGTTTCGAGGTCATCTGGCTTTTATAGCTCAGCCGTCTGACAGCCGTCATCCAGCTCCAAGGAGGCGCTTTAGATCCGCCGGCAGTTTGATCAAATGTGAGCAGAATGTCGGCGCAAGGGTCGGCGAATCGCCACAGAAAACTGCTGCACACGCTGAGTTGTCAGCCAGAGGGAAGCATTCGGCCGGGTTGCTACCTGTTGCCAATCAACTGCTACGCACCAAATAATTACCACGTAAGAAACTCAAAAGCGTCCGCCGATGCACTATGGGCCAGGAGCCCGACCTAGCCCGCCATAATTTATTATTGACCTCAGGTGGCCTTTTTTCAGCCTCCGATCATTGGCATGGACACTTAGAGAAAGTATTATGAATTTGGAAACCATTTCGTACAAATGGTTTCCAAATACGAACGAACGTCACTACCGTCACTAAACTACTACCGTCCAATCCCCACTTGAAAAGGCACGTTAAGAGCAGCTTGACGCTCACTGAGGCTCGCAGAGTCGCCACCATCTCTGCATTGTCAGCAGTCGCTCCGTGGTGTGGTCCAGTAGGCTTTGATGTCGGACCTCAGCGTGGGTGGCCGTCACGACCATTGCATTGCATTGCATTGCATTGCATTGCAGACCATTACCGAAAATCATACAATCGCCCCTCATGGGTGCAGTGGCAGGTTGGGGCAGGAAATTGGACTTGACACAGCAAGCCGAACCATTGAGGGTTACAACCATTCTCGTATTTCCGTATTATCGTGTGTTATCCATTAGATCGGTACTATCGAAGAAGCTGCATTCAAGTTTTTGCCGACATTTCTGTTGTCAACAAAAATTGTCACTAAAAACACGAAATACCCTACTTTTAGTTACCGAGCGGGCGCGAAGCGCCCGTGAAGTTTCTCATCAACTTACTAGAAAGATGTACATTTGAACCGGCCCGAACCGGCCCGACACGGCCCGACACGGCCCGACACGGCCCGAACCAACCCGAACTAGCCCGAACCGGCCCGACACGGCCGTACAGACGCGTTTCGGAAGCTAATAACTTTGCAACCACTGCTCCCATTGAAATCGGGTTGTCACCATTGAATAGGACCATCAAATATATGTTCATTTTGGTATAGTGCGTTCTGATAGGGGTGGTACCACAGCGCGTGGCACATGGAAACGTCGAAATGAACACAAATCATTTTTGATCAACAATGTCTTTAAGCACCAGTAACACGGCTTTTTGGGCGATGAATGAGCAGGCGCGCTCTGGTAAAGCTAAAACAGGTTTGAAATATGAAACGGTACGGGAGCATACGTGGTAGTAAGAAATAGTCTTTGTAGTCCTTCTAACCCGCGCGGCGCTGAGGGGTAAATTTTACCCTCCTCTCGGATTTTCTCAATAACTTAAACACGATGAAAGTTATCGAAGTGAAACTTTTGATACCTTATTTTGCATCATTTCTACGTCTTCTGACAAAATTGTATTGAAATTGGTCAAGTAGTTTGGAAGATCATGACGTTTTAATGACGTCATGTCATGCCATTTTTGCTGAAAAATGTTAGATGTTTGCAAAATCGTAAAGAATAGAGTTTTGATGAAAATCGCAAAATAAAAACGTCAAAAGAAAGGAAATAACATTTTCTTCCAAATGGCTATCTCCGATTTTTACAATTTTGGATTTTTGACCCCCAGAAGTTCAAAAACTGATTTTCTGGGGAAAATTTGCACAAAATCTTTTTTTTTAACATATAAAAAGGAAGATATGTTAGAGAACCAAGTATGGACGATATCCAAACAAAGTTTCAAGGCAATATCTTTATGTTTGACTGACTTATGGCTGCCTAAGCATAAGTAACTCATGACGTCATGTTTTGCAAATACGTTTTTTAGCTTTTAATGACCATATACAGACAAATAAATGTCACCGCTGTATTTCTGAGACAAAGTTGGTCTAGTCACATGCCTTTTTTATTTAGATTATTCAATTTAAACTTTTGACCTTTTTGTGACCTGACCTTGACCTGAGGGCCATTATATGGGATCAAGTTTTGAAAATGGTCGCTACTATCGAATTATACGTGTAAAATAACCGATACAACATGTGTCGTATGGCTTTCGTAGGACTGTGGACCTTTTGTGCCCTGCCCTTGACCTTGACCTTTGCTTACAATTTAACTTTCGCTTATACGGGAGATGCACGATACCTTTCAGGGCACTTTGTGCGATAATGGTCGCTATCTAAGGCTGCAGATGGAAAGTATGGCCCAAAAGCTAAAATACCTTAAGTTTGACCCTTTGACCTGATCTGACCCGTCAGGTGACCTTATTTTATAAAAAAATCGGGTCTGCAATAAATTGGTCTCCTTGAGAGCTTTCGATTGCCGCCTTGCGCGTCGCGGTGCGGTCATTGATTCGGTAGATACAAGGGGGGGTAAAATTTATCCCCCCCAGCGCCGCGCGTTCGGCAGGAGACTCCAGCGCCGCGCGGGTTAATCCTCCATACAAACTGTCAGGCCTCCATGCATGCCAACATAAAAATTAAGCTGTATTAAATTGTTCATGATCTCCTTTCTCGAATTCGCCAAAAGGGAGCACGTCCTGAGCGCTGCATACTTCAGCGTATAAAAACGAATGTTTAGATTATAATGCTAATTTTGATCAAGAATGATTTTTGTTCATTTCGACGTTTTTGTGTGCCACGCGCTGTGGTACCACCTCTATCAGAACGCACCATACCAAAATCAAAATTGATTTGATGGTTCTATCCAATAGTGAAAACCCGATCTCAATCGGAGCAGTGGTTGCAAAGTTATTAGCTTCCGAAAAGCGTCTGTACGGCCATGTCGGGCCGGTTCGGGCCGGTTCGGGCCGTGTCGGGCCGGTTCGGGCCGTGTCAAATGTAAATTTGTATAGTAAGTTGCCGAGAAACCTCACGGGCGCTTCGCGCCCGCTCGGTAATTAATTTATACGATGAAGCATGCAGCGCTCAGGGCCTCGTTTTATAAAGCGGCGTACCCTACGAACCTACGTAGTTGACGCCGATTTTGGCGTAGCCTACGCCGATTCCGTTTCATAAAGAAAACACCGGTGTAAGCTACGCCATTGAAACTACGCCGCTTCATTTACGTCAAAGCACCGAATTGTTCGTAAGTTACGGTATTTGCGTTTCATAAAAGGGCGTAGCTTATGTCAAATAATATTTCAGGGCCTTGATTTTCTGTCAAAAAAACTACGCAAGGAATGGTGGCGTTGTTTTAGTGCTCCGATGGCCTTGGAAGTTGTTTTGATTGCCTTGCTGGCATATTTTGTGAGCCTGGCGGCGATATTAGAAGCTGGTGTGATGATTTTACATTGAAACTTACTTCAAGAGCATAAACATACAAGTTCACCAGTTCAAGTTGTTTTATTTTCATGAGTTCATGTTTTTGAGGTAAGCTGTGAATTGGCCAGGTTAACATGTACACTGGAAAATGTTCACTTTTCATGCCTTGCCTGAGTTGTCAAAACTCATAACAGTAAAACTCACATTTATTTAGTATTTCTCATGCAAAACCAAGGCGAAACTCACGCAAGGGTGAGTTTTGCCTGAGTATTTACGTGAGTTGTCATAACTCACGAGTCACGACAGTAACACTCAGATCCTTACTAGCAAAACTAACCCTTACTAAGGTAATACTCATGTAATGCTAAGCCCGCCCTAAGGTAAAACTCATACAAACTAAGGCGTAAGTAACCCTTACCAACGTCAATACTCAGGATGTCTGGTATGTTGTCGTCGGAGATCTCAACATACCAGACATCCGGTGGAGCGAGACGACTTCAGATTGGGCGAGGGCGAACGTCACACGCCATTCACGTCGCACACATAATTTTCTGGACACCTGCGCGCTGACGAACTTGAGGCAGTTTGTATGGCAAAATACGCGTGGCGACAAAACGTCTTGTTCTGTCCAACCAAAGTGTCACCGATGTCACAGTGCGGGACGGAACATTCGACTCTGACCACAAGGAAGTTGGCTGTACTGTCAGAAAACTAAAAGTATCAGCCCCGTTAGTTACTAGAACTACTGTATTTAAATATAAAGACGCCGGTTTTGGCAGGATGAGAAGGTCGCTCGAATTGTACCCGTGGCAGGTTCTGGATGATATGCATGAAGACGAGGCCGTTGACATGTTCAATGATATTCTGTGCGCGACTATTGAGGACTGTATCCCTACTGTGCAGATCGAGCGGAATTACCGCCTTGGTTCGACAGAGAGCTACGCACTCTGTTAAGACAGGAGTGTTCATTTCGAAGAATGAAAAGGAAATAGGTGTGAGGAAGCAGACTTCCGCGATAAGAGGAGCGATTTTAAAACTGCGGCTAACACCAAATATAGCGAATATCTTGTCGGACTAACACACGATTTGAAAAGTAACCCGAAACGATTCTGGTCTTTCTTAAAGAATACTAAGAGTGGGAACAAGCGCCTGTCAATGCTCAAGGTAGGAGGTGTCGATATCACGGACGACAGGGAAAAGGCTAACGCTTTGAATGCCGCATTCTCGTCCAAATTCTCCGACTCTTATCGCGGAGTTTCCCGCTGCCTCAGTATACGATGTGCCGCAGCTGACCAATATGTACTGTGACATCGACACTGTCCGAGCGATACTCGATAGCATACCGGAACACAAAGCGTGTGGTCCTGACGGGATAAGTGCGAGGATTATCCGTGAATGCCGAGATGTACTCACTGTACCACTGACCAAAATATGTTCGATGTCGCTCCGGCAAGGAATATTCCCGGAACCTTGGAAGCGTGCAAATGTTGTGCCGATTTTTAAAGGGAATAGTTCACCTCTAACATGGGGTTTTGGACTGAGATAGCAGATTTGTAGAGCAGATCTAAAAATGGTTTGTGGTGAAAGAATTACCTCTCTACGTTAAGTAATTTCGACACAGGACTAGTGGGCCCGTTTTCATTCCCGCTCTTCCGGGCCACAATCTGGGAATGAACGGGCCATGAGGTATGACGTCATACCCACTGACGTCAGAATTGCGTCATACGCAGATTCTGCCACAAACTACCCGTGGTATTTATACAGACTTTGGCCGTGGTCATTTAGTAACTTTGAAATAGTACAGAAGTAATATAGGTTGTTATTACCAAGGTCTGTTATTACCACCGAGTTGGTTCAGTGACTGGATGCATTGCCGGGATCAGAAGCCAGAATTCCGAGCTTGCGAAATTGTATTGTAAGAAGGTGCAAATCCCAATATAGAAACGGGGCGACCCTGAGTTGAACGCGGCGATTTTCTGGTAAGTTCTTGTTCTTGTTGACCTTATACATCATTGATCATGAATCTGATTTTTACACAGACCAGGTATGTCGTGTGTTTGTTGCATGGAAATGCTTGCTTGATTGGTTCTACAGAAGTATAATGAAAATATGGTAAATATTTTACTGCAGCCCATGATAGAAATATGGATATAATATATATATATATATATAAATATAATGGGAAATTGTATTAATATCCAGACAATTATTGCATATGACACAGAAAGCTAACAGGTGGACATGTTTTGTCATAAAATACTTGATCAGCACCTTTTGATTCATTGTGTAAAATTGCATCTTGCCTAATGAAGCCTTATGATGAAACACGTCCAACTGTGGGTCTGTTCCTGTGGCGCCTCTAACCTCCTCAAAGTTGCTCCAACTTTCAACTGTCTCAGGCGTACACAAGGGTGGGAGGGGGCAAATGGACCAATGCCCCCCCCCCCCCCCCCCGAAGGTATATTTGGTAAACAAAATTAATTAATTTGTGTTTGGTTTTTAGGAAAAAGTTGGGCGATATTCCGCTTTTGCACACCTTTATATAGGTAAATTGAATTAACATTTCAGTTGTAATGGCGGAGTCATTGCGGTTGGTTGAGGGGATTGATGGGTGATACAAAATATTATTGTTAGGTAAGTACTGATAATGTCTCCGTTTTGAGTGCAGTTCTAATGAAATCAGACGTGTAGAATTAGTATAAAATATTTGGTTTTCCTATAAAAAGGTGTGTAAAACCGGAATACGGCCAAAAATTGTTGAAAATATGCCCATCAAAAAATATGTTGGGTCAAATATGGCGAGTTTCTTGTGTTGGGGTACTTTATGCCCCCCTAAGCAAAAATTACCCCCTCCTGGAGTGAATCCTGTGTACTCCACTGGCAACTGTTCTATCATATTGCACAGACAGTTGCAAGTTGGAGCAACTTGGTGGAGGTTAGAGGCACCACGGGAACAGGCCCTATGTCAGCTTTGCCGGGTTGTTTGTCTAATGGGGAAATGATCATTTTCTTGTAAAACAAGATGCATCAACAATGCAAGTTAACTGCTGTTCAACTGGGCTCGTCATAACCAGTGGCGTACCCAGGATTTACTCTAGGAGGGACAATTTTTGCTTAGGGGGGGGGGGGGCATAAAGTACCCTCACCAAAAAAAACTCAGGTTTTGGCCAGCTATATTGAAAAAAGGCATATTTTCACCATTTAAAAAAAAATTGATCAAAGGGGCACGTACAGAGTACAGACCTTACCTTACCTTACCTTACTTTACCTTACAGTAATCAGGATTTTTAGGCCTCAAGGCCTGTAGTACCCGCTCTCATCGAGTTCATGATTCCTGGCATGTCTCAGTCAGTGTCACTGGTATGCTGAACCTGACGTGAACCCAATGGGCGTCCAATCTAGCCTTGGAAGGCATTCAGCGAAGGAGCGCAGACCACTTTGGATGGGAGGCCATTCCAATCATTCACAATATGTGTGGCGAAGGCGAATTGTCTGACCCTTGTGGTCGCCGAGGACTTGCGGAGTTTGAAAAGATGGCCTCTAGTTGGACCGTCAGGGGGAATTGCCCTGTTTGCCCCCCCCCCCCCCCCCCTTGTGTACGTATATGGTCCTAACCTCATACTTTTCCCATATTCCTACATTTCATCCAAATCTGAAGGTAAGGTTTCATTGTTTGGTTGTGTCAAAATACTGTACTGTTCACACTGTGCATGGTGAAAATCAAATCTTCGGTCACATTAAAATAGCTTACTTTTCCTGCCAATACTTTGGAGTGTTTTAGTGTGTCAATATTGTCTACACTATGATAACATGAAAGTCCACTGTTAGAACCTGACTGAAGTGTACAGCCAGGGAGGGGATGAAGTACAGCCTTGTGGAGAAACTATATAACCATCATGCATTATTTTGGCTTAAATATTTATATTGTTACAACAAATTTTGTATTTTAAAACATCGATACATCTACTGTGAAGGACTCTAACACAGCCATCATGTTTTATATTAGTACAGACAATATTCTTTAAGGCTGCAGCATTGGTTTGATCCATGCCCATGGGCATGGATCAAACCAATGTTTGATATTTATATGTATAACACATACATATCTTCCATAGGTGTAGATTTATATACTTTTGGGGTGGCCCTCGCCCCCCTCCCCCCTCCCTAATGTTGAGTTCGCCCTCTCCCCCAATGGTACCCGCTCGGCCCTCCCAATGTTTTTGGCCGCTGGCGGATCCAACAGGGGGCAAAGCGGCCAAGCCTCCCAAACCGCCTGTAAGGGCAACAAATTGACACGTTTCCTTTTTCAAAAGAGAGTATATGCAGCTTTTACTAAGAAAAGCTTGTTTTAAATCCCCTCTTTATGAATAAAGATGCGAAATCCGGTGAATTGTTAATATATTTGCAATGTTCTATTTTTAGGGGATTTTTCTGAAGAAATGTTTTTTATTGATTTCTTTTAAATTATTTTTGGCGGGGTCAAAAACCAAAGTTTTCACAAATCCGAAAGTCAGTTTTGTAGCCCTTGCCATTTGCTATTTGCTGACAGTTTGTATTGCATTTTGCTCAAAATATAGAATTTACATGCTCTCTTAACCCGCGCACTGCAGGTTTGCGCCGAACACGAACTGCAGGGGGGTTGATTTCCGCCCCCCCCCCCCTGAGATCTCGAAAACTACGCAACGTAGCGAGAATCGGAAAAAGGCATTTGATAGCTTCATACATTTTCTATCGAAAGTATTTCAGTGGTTTTTTAAGTCAGGTCAAAATTGAGGTCACCAGAGGTCATCAAAGGTCAATTTTTTTCCAGTTTTTCCTGTTTTAGAACATCGCTCCAGAAATTCCCATATATCTCAGAAACGATCAGGCACGTAGCCAAGGGGAGGGCAGCGGGCCCCCCCCCCCCCCCCCCCCCCCCCCATGGAGGCCAGAAGGGCCCTTTTTGGCGCGCGCAGCGCGCCGAAAAGGGCCGACGAGACCGCGCGAAGCGCGGTATCATAGGCTCTTTACTACACGAATCGTGGTCTTTAGAGAGTTTAGAGGACTTCAGAGGCCCTTTAGGGCCACTAGGGCCCTCTCTGAAAGACCAGAGGGCCCCTTGGACGTTCAAAAGAGCCCTGTGCATGTCAGAGGGGCCCTTGGCCAGACCGAAAGGGCCCCTGAGCGGGTCACAGAGCCCCCTGAGCACGTCCAATGGGCCCCCTGAACACGTCGAATGGGCCCCTAGCCAGCACAGAGGGGGCCCTGGGCAGGTTGAGAGGCCCCTGAGCATGTCGACAGGCCGACAAAGCGGCCAGCGCAGTCCTTTGCCAGGTCATAAGGGCCCCTGAGCAGGTTGGAGGGCCCCTGGACAGACCAGAGGGCCCCTGTGAAGTTAAGAGGGCCCCTGTGCAGTTCAGAGGGGCCCTGACCAGACCGAAAGGGCCCCTAGGTGGGTCATGATTATGCCTAATCAGCCCCTAGCCTGCACGGAGGGGCACCAGGGCAGGTCGGAGGGCCCTCGGAGCATGTCGCAAGGCGACAAAGCAGCCATCGCAGTCCCTTGCTAGGTCGGAAGGGCCCCTTAGAAGGTTAAAGGACCCCTGGAGAGACCAGAGGGCCCCTGTAAAGTTAAAAGGGCCCCTGCGCAGATCGGAGGGGCCCATGCCCAGACCGAAAGGACCCCTGGGCGGGTAAGAAGAGCCCCTGAACATGCCGAAGTGGCCCCTGGCCAGCACGGAGGGGCTCCAGGGCAGGTCGGAGGGCCCATTGAGCATGTCGGCAGGGAAACAAAGCAGCCAGCGCAGGCCGACCAGAAGAGTCGCTGGGCTGATCGGAAGGGCTCCTGGGCAAGTCAGAGGGGCCCCTGGCTAGATCGAAAGGGTCCCTGGGCCGGTCGGAAGGCCCCTCGAACATGCCGGATGAGTTCCTAGCCAGACTGAAGGGGTCCCTGGGCAGGTCGGAGGGGCCCCTGAGGAGGGGCGGCGGATTGCGGGGGCAGGGTACCCAAAATTCCCCCAGTCGAAAATCCGGGGGGCAAAGGGTAGTTTTGCCCCCCCCCCCCCCAGATTTTAGCTGCTCAATCTGGGGGCAACATGACCCTTCCCCTTCCCAGGATTTTCATTTGAGAGGTGGGGGATTTTTGGTACCCTGCGCCCAAGGGCGGATCCAGCCGGCCGTTTTTTTTTGGGGGGGGGGCCAAACTGTTTTTAGCGGACCTTACCTACCCCCAATTTCGAGTTTCTCCCCGGATTTGGGCCACTTTATTTTGCAACCACACGATTTCGAATTTTTTCCTCTTTTTTTAGGTTTTCGACCTTTTGGAATATCGAAAAAGGAAAGATGTCAGCTTGCAGTTTGTATTGTTCCGACATTGCCTTACACTGATGAAAACTATGTCAATTGTCAGCTGTACCCAGGGGCGCCGCCGATAATTTTGAGTGGGGGGTCGGCTGAAATGACGAGAAAAAAATGTACCCCAATTTGTTATGCGTGTATTTAAGCCATTGCAACATTTTTAATGTGGATTTGCATATTATAGTAGGTACTTGTTATTTAGCGCCGCGAAGCGGCGCGAATTTTTTTTGCTCGGGTTTGCCTGATAAAACCCAGAAACATAGGCATTTTTAGGTTCTTAGCCTTGTAGAGGATAAGAAGCTAAAAATGTTATTCATTCAATTCAGCGTTACGACGAAACGAAGACAATGACGATGGCTTCGTTATGACGATGGCCACTGATGTGACGCCGCGAAGCGGCGTGAACATTTTAATTTTAGATCGTGGAAAACGCATTTTTAATATTGGAACCAGACCGTAAGTGGAGCCAAGCCTCAGGTAACCCCTTTTCCTGGTTGCACATCTCGGTATGATGCAAAATGTTGAAATGAAGGTAGTTTTTCATATACATTAGACTCGGATAGTAAATCACGATGGCCGGTGGCAGTCTGCGTTCAATAGTACATATGATAATAATAACTGTAGTCTGTATACATACCTATGTACCGAACTGTAACAAACAACTGGTAACGGTACATATGGTTTCAAAGTAGCAAGAGGCAGACCGACATTTCCGCGCATAAATGGTCCCTGTGGATCTGGAGGAGCCTGGGGGAGATGGCTTGGAGAGAAAGTCCTGGCCTGGTCCCCACTATTAGCTCTTCGGGCCAACAAGTTGGGCACCGCTGGAACAGCTTCCGGTTACCGAAGTCCGCGTCTTTGCGTTCGCGTCGCCTTTTTCGGAACTCGGCAGACAAGCTAAACATGTAGCCCGCTTTAAAGATAATATTTTATGAAGAGAGTTGGCCCTGGGGCCAGCAATTACCGCCAAGGAGAGCCTCTGCAAGACACTTAATGGAATTAATTTTCCAAATTTGTATATACAATTGCGAAACTTGTGTTATGCCGCGAAGCGGCGCGAAATTTTCCAATTTTTGACTGTGGAGAAAAAGCTTGATTTTGACTGCTGCAATTTTGGGATGCCCAGTACCGTTCTAAAAACGCAAATATAGCATGCATTAGATTTCACGTCTTGGGGGGGGCAAAACATAGTTTGGCCCCCCCTTAAACAGGCTTGGGGGGCCATGGCCCCGTTCGCCCCCCCCCCCCCCCCCCCCTGGATCCGCCCTTGCCTGCGCCCCGCAATCCGCCGCCCCTGCCCCTGAGCATGTCGGCAGGGCGACAAAGCAGCCAGTGCAGTCCCTGGCCAGGTCTGAAGGACCTCTGAACAGGCCGAATGGGCCTCTTGACACACAAGAGGGGCTTCTTGGAAGGTCAGAGGAGTCTCTGGTGAGACCGGAAGGGTCAAAGGACGTAGAGATCCCAGATGAAGATTAAATACAAGGAGGACTTACTCCACAATACAAATATTAAAAGCGGAGCTTTCGGGTATATTGTAATACCCTTCGTCAGGGTGCTACAATATACCCGAAAGATCCGATTTTATTTTTTCCTGTAGAGTAAGCCCTCTTTGTATTATATATATATATATATATATATATATATATATATATATATATATATATATATATATATATATATATATATATATATATATATATATATATATATATATATATATATATATATATATATATATATATATATACATATATATATATATATGTATATATATATATATATATATATATATATATATATATATATATATATATATATATATATATATATATATATATATATATATATATATATATATATATATATATATATATATATATATATATATATATATATATATATATATATATATATATATATATATATATATATATATATATATATATATATATATATATATATATATATATATATATATATATATATATATATATATATATATATATATATATACATATATATATATATATATATATATATATATATATATATATATATATATATATATATATATATATATATATATATATATATATATATATATATATATATATATATATATATATATATATATATATATTATATATATATATATATATATATATATATATATATATATATATATATATTATATATATATATATATATATATATATATATATATATATATATATATATATATATATATATATATATATATATATATATATATATATATATATATATATATATATATATATATATATATATATATATATATATATATATATATATATATATATATATATATATATATATATATATATATATACATATATATATATATATATATATATATATATATATATATATATATATATATATATATATATATATATATATATATATATATATATATATATATATATATATATATATATATATATATATATATATATATATATATATATATATATATATATATATATATATATATATATATATATATATATATATATATATATATATATATATATATATATATATATATATATATATATATATATATATATATATATATATATATATATATATATATATATATATATATATATATATATATATATATATATATATATATATATATATATATATATATATATATATATATATATATATATATATATATATATATATATATATATATATATATATATATATATATATATATATATATATATATATATATATATATATATATATATATATATATATATATATATATATATATATATATATATATATATATATATATATATATATATATATATATATATATATATATATATATATATATATATATATATATATATATATATATATATATATATATATATATATATATATATATATATATTATATATATATATATATATATATATATATATATATATATATATATATATATATATATATATATATATATATATATATATATATATATATATATATATATATATATATATATATATATATATATATATATATATATATATATATATATATATATATATATATATATATATATATATATATATATATATATATATATATATATATATATATATATATATATATATATATATATATATATATATATATATAAATATATATATATATATATATATATATATATATATATATATATATATATATATATATATATATATATATATATATATATATATATATATATATATATATATATATATATATATATATATATATATATATATATATATATATATATATATATATATATATATATATATATATATATATATATATATATATATATATATATATATATATATATATATATATATATATATATATATATATATATATATATATATATATATATATATATATATATATATATATATATATATATATATATATATATATATATATATACATATATATATATATATCACCCACTCCACATCATGTCTTTTCGCTTCGCGGATCCCAGATGAGCCCCTGAACAGGTCGGAAGGGCGTAGAAAAGGCCAGATGGGCCCCTAGACGATCTGAAGGGATCTTGGGCCTTTCAACAGTAAGAATACAGTTGTACAGGGAATAACACTCAAAATTCTCGCGCCGCTCCGCGGCGCAATTTAACTACAAATTCAATTATATGCGAGTTAGGAAAAAATCGGTCATTTTCTCGGCGCGTTTATGTGTTATGTTGCTACTTTCCTATATTATTGGGCAAAATAGTTCACTTTAGCACTTTTTCCCCACACTTTTAAACGCACAATATAGCAATTTTAGAGGTCCGCAACATACGCAATGCGACGCATTGATGAGAAAGCAACCCAGGGCATAAAACTCAAAATTTTCGCGCCGCTCCGCGGCGCAATTTGTTTAAGAGTTCCAGGTCTTGAGCTTAAAAAAATATTTCAAGTTGGTATAGCTGATTCCAAATTCGTGTCGCTGGTTCAAAAGTTGATGTGGCAGTTTGCTAACTCCAGCTCCTAAACGTTGGTATAGCCCATGCCATACCTGCCATACTGCATTTTCCAGCCTTGTAACGTGCCTTTTCATGCGTTTTTTTTTGGGGGGGGCCTTTCAACGCTTGGGAAGGGGCCCTTTCAACGCTCGGGAAGGGGCCCTTTCGAGGCGCCGCCCCTCCCTGGACGAAATCCTGGCTACGTGCCTGGAAACGATGATAGTTAGAAACAAACGGAAAAAGGCAAACGCCAGTCAGTGAAATTTGTAATCGCTAAGGTGTCCTCATATTTGATCTCAGGTCAATATTGAGGCTCCAGAGGTAAAACAAAATGAAGTTTTTTTGCTAAATCGTGTTTTGCTATTAACTTTTTACTTAATCAAGATAACGGAGAACTGTTTATGCTATTGTGTTTATCTTGTCAAGGCGCTTTGAATGATATATATGCAGGGGCGCAGCCAGACCTTCAGAAAGGGGAGCAAGCACCTGGGAGAGGCCCCCCACCCCCAAAAAATACCCCTGGATATGAAAAACTCTACGGATTTCGGCCACTTTATTTTGTGAGGCCCCCTTTCTAGTTTTTTTTCCTCTACTTTTGATGAGCTGGATTGAACCAGGACCCTCAGTAGGCATTGTACTGAGCGCATTACTAATTTGTATTGTTACGTACTGGAGAGAAAACATATCTTAGCCATGACAACAGGTGGGGGTCGGCTTTTGAGTTTGGGGTGGCTGAAATGACGAGAAAATGTACCCCATTTTGATACGTGCCTTTGCAGCATTTTTAATGTTGATTTTCATGTTATAGTAGGTAGGTATGTACTTGTTAGTTAGCGCCGCGAAGCGGCGCGAAATTTTTACGGTTTTGCCTGATAAAACCCAGAAATATAGGCGGTGTGCTTTGTAGAGGATAATAAGCTAAACATGATATTCATGCAATTCAGCGTTACGACGAACCGATGACGATGACTGTGGCTTCGTTATGACGATGACTACCGATGTGACGCCGCGAAGCGGCGTGAAAATGTGAATTTTAGGTCCTGGAAAACGAAATGTTAATATTGGAACCAGACCGTGAGGTGAGATGGCTTGGGGAGATGGTCCTGACCTGTTTCGACTATTAGCTCTTCGGTCCAGCAAATTGTGCACCGCTGGAGCAGCTTCCGGGTGCCGATCTCCTCGTCTTTTCGTTCGCGTCGCCTTTTTCGAAACTCGACAAACTAGCTAAACATGTAGCCTGCTTGAAACTTAGAAGTGAATATTGTATGAAGGGAATGGGCCCTGGGGCCAGCAATTACCGCCAAGGAGAGCCTCTGCCCGACACTTAATGCAATTATTTTTCCCATTTTCCAAATTTTGTATAAGCAATTGCGAAACTTGTGTCATGCCTAGCTGGATTTTTACTGCACTGCAAAGACAATTTTTACGATAAATTTTAATTTTTTCCCTCAAAAAGTGTGTGTGTGTGGGGGGGGAGGGATTCGACCCTCCACCGCCTTCTAAAAGTGGGGGGAGTTTGCCCAGACCTCCCCCGACCCTCCCGTCGGCGACGCCCCTGGCTGACAAATATTGCAGCACACACTTCTGAGAGGAAATTTTTTAATTGTTTTGTACTACCATCACCCCCCCCCACACACACACACACACACGAATTCAAAAACGCATCAGACTTATCAAATAACCATTTGAAACCCAAGAAAACATTGCACCAGGTGGGTCAGAGTACAGCACATTATCGCTCATTATAACCACGCCGACCACGGCTAGCAGGCGCTGCAGCGACGGCTAGAAACCCTTGGGCAGGCTCGAGGGCCCCGTTCACAGACTCAATGGACCTCTGGATAAGCTTGAGAGGGCCCTGAACAGACTCAATGGCCCCTTGGCAAGCCGAGAGGCCCCTAAGCAGACTCTAATAGCCCCCGTGCAGGTTCGAGAGGCCCCTGAACAGGAGCAATGGACCAATGGGAAAGCTCGAGAGGCCCTTGCACAGCCTAATGACCCCTAGGCAGGTTCAAGAGGCCCTTGAACAGACTCAATGGGCCCCTGGGCAAGTTCGAGAGGCCCCTGGGCAGGTTCGAGAGGCCCCTGAACAGACTCAATGGGCCCCTGGGCAAGCTCGGGAGGCCTCTGGGCAGGCTCTAATGGCCCCTGGGCAGGTTCGAGAGGCCCCTGAACAGACTCGATGGTCCTCTGGGGAAACTATGATGGGCCCCTGGGCAGGTTCAAGAGGCCCCAAAACAGACTATAATGGGCCCCTGGCCAGGCTCGAGAGGCCCCTGAACATACTCAATGGGCCCCCTGGACATGCTCGAGAGGCCACTGGGCAGGTTTGTTGGGCCGTGGGTGGGCTCAATTGGCCCCTGGACAAGTGGACATGCTCTAGAGGCCCCTGGGCAGGTTTTTGGGGCCCCTGAGTGGGCTCAATGGGCCCCAGGGCATGCTTGAAAGGTCCCTGGGCATGTTTTTGCACCCTTGAGTGGGCTCAATGGGCCCCTGGACATGCTGGAGAGGCCCCTGGACAGTTTTTTGGGCCCCTCGGTGGGCTCAATGGGCCCCTGGACATGCCCAAGATGCCCTTTGGGCCGGCTTCGAAAGCCCTTCAGTGTCTCTGAGGGCCCTTGACATGCACCAGAGTGACCCTTGTCTGGTTTGAGGGCTCCTCTGTGACTTTTTGAAAGCCATTTAGCTAATGCAAATGGTATCTGGGCCAATCTCGGCGGGGCCCCCTGTGACCCGTAAGGGGGGGGGGGGCAATTGCCCCCCTTGCCCCCCCCCCCCTGGCTGCGCCCTTGATATATGGTAACCTTGTTAAGTCAACTTAACAATTTGACCTAAGGTCAAGGTCAAGTGGTGACCCAAGTAGGGCATGTTGCATATGGGAAGACGTGTCTCGACGAGACAAACACATTGATGTCTGTTTTACTTCTCTATCTTCATTATGTCGAGAGTTATTGACAAAAAAGTGATGGTGACCTCGCATGACCTCAAATGACCCAATAGGGGTCACTGAACAAAACTTCCACTTGGATCATCAAGAATATTCTATAATAACATGATCCAGAAGTAATTGGACTAGTACCATGCATATCCTTGAAATAGGAAGCATTTGTATATTTCCCCATTGACTTATTATGGGGAGATTACGAAACTGACCTGACCTTAGGTCACCGATATCAAAATTCCGAGTTAAACGAATTGTAAGTACTGATGCCCTCATGACATCCTGTAAGTTTCAACCTGATCGGTGAAAAACTCTGGCTTTGGCACAACTGCAAACATGTTTTGTGGTGGGGTCACTTGATCTGATCTGGTGACCTGACCTGAGATGACCCGAGCATATTTTTTTTTCTCAAAGTGTGCACAATTGATGTCCTAACAGGTGTATCAAAACCCGGCGGCGCTGCGCGCCGCCGTTTTTTCGCTATCTTTGAAAAACCTGAGGGGGGGCGGAAATCAACCCCCCCTGCAGTGCGCGGGTTAAAGTTTAGCTGTTTTTTTTTATTCGCCAAACTCGTGTGTAGTAACGTCACTAAATTCGTGATATCTCGATTTTGTTATTGACAAATTTCTTCATTTATGCACAGAAAACGTAAAATTTGTGTAGGAGAAGGTACCCAAAGTTTAACGTTGATACCGCTATTGGTTTTTGAGCTATTGCGAAAATTTGTCGGGGGGGGAGATATTTGCCCCCCCCCCCCCCCCAGTCATTGGCAGGTTAACATTGCCATTTTGCTAAGTAAGGGTTCCAAGTAAGGACTCGGGCCTTCTGGCGGATGCAGCCCGGCCCAAAACGTTGGTTTGAGGGGCCGTGCGACAGATTTCCAAAACTCATGAGATTTCGTCTGTTTTTAGGCCCCTCTGGCCAGTGACGGCGCCCCTCTGGCTAATATCGGCGCCCCTCCTGCTAATGACATCACCCCTATAGCCAGTGACGGCGCCCCTCTGGCCAGTGACGGCGCCCCTCTGGCCGGTGACGGCGCCCCTCTGGCTAGTGTTGGCGCCCCTCTGGCTAGTGTTGGCGCTCCTACTGCTAATGACGGCGCACCTCTGGTTAGTGACGGCGCCCCTCTGGCCAGTGACGGCGCCTTATGGCCAGTGACGGTGCCCCTCCTGCTAATGACGGCGCCCCTCCGGCCAGTGACTGCGCCCCTGCGGCCAGTGACGGCGCCCCTCCGTCTAATGACGGCGCCCATCTGGCCAGTGACGGCCAGTCACATTTACTCAGTATTGTGTACCTAATTGGCTCCGAATAATGGGATAAATAATAAATAATGATAATAAACCTAAGACACTGTAATGACGGCGCCCCTCTGGCCAGTGACACCAAATGACAAATGACAGTGAGGCCAGTAAGTGACTCCAAATGACGCTGTTTCAAAATGTTTTTTTTTGTGCTTGTGCTATTACGTTAGCAGTATTATTTGTGTTGACGTCATCATTTGTCGTTCACGTTGTTGTTCACGTCATCACGTTGTTCATACTCAGTCATTGTTGTGTTCTATGTCGCCATATTGTTTTTTTAAAGGTAATTGTTTCTCTTTTCTTGTCTGCAGGCCGCCAACGTTCAGCCTCCGCAAGCAGGTCGCCGTGATCGACTTCTCGGCTCATATGGGCCGGACTATGCGCGGAACGACGACGGCATTGTGAAGTGAGGACATACCGCTAACCTTTTTGTAAATTGTCTTTCTGTCTGTCATCTTTCCTCTATTGCAAAGCGCCGGGATGGTCAGCAATGCACGAGGGATTGAGCTCGCCTATTACATCTCAAAATGCTGTTCATGTCATGTAACTAGCTGTGGTCCTTGGTTGTCCGGTTGTCTTCCAGACTGTCTCTCTGTTGTTTAATGTCGTACAACCAAAGGCCATAATGGACGTTTTGATGCCCTACCATTATTACATTTACGCCAGGCATTATACCTCGCTTACATCGTTGTTTCAGAACAGTGCGGTGCTTCGAACGGGTGTCGGACTCCTGCATCGTGACGCCCATCAAGGTGCCAAAGACCTTTCTGCACGTTCGCCCGAGTCTGGCTAAGATCGTGGCGATGCGGAAACGGCGGGGCATCTGCGGCCCCATCGTTCACCAGGACGATCCCCGCCGGTCGAGTGGGCCGTACGGCCATCGGGCTACAGGCCCAGATGAGTCGAAGGAGACTCTCGACAGCAGCTGGGCAGAGCACTCCCGCTTCAATGACAGCGTCCAGTGAAGCTGGAAGCGGGGGGGGTTTGACCCGGTATGTGGTGATCAGGCACGTTGCCAGGATTTTTCTCAGGAGTGGGGTGGGGGGCACGTCGGTGATAGAAACAAATTTCGCTCCTCAGACATATGTTGGGGGGGGGCGGGTGGTCGTCAGAGAATCTCATTTTATCTAGTGTAAATATATTTTCCTCGGGGGGGGGGGGGCGCAGGGCCCCGGTAGCCACCCCCTTGTCTACGTCCCTGGTGGTGATCAGCATTGCTTCGTGGTGCCAGTGTTGCTGGGTTGAAGCACCGGCTATGACACCTGTACAGTGTACAATGTATATAATATAATACTCATCCAGTACATCATTTGACCATAGAACTTGGTGGCTTGCAATGTGTTTACAGTACGCACATGAAGAGGGAAGAGCGTTTCAATTTACCTATACAATAACCATGTGTACAACATGCGGTAGCTTTTCGCGACGCCGGCACTGTCCAACACCTTACGGCGTTGTGCACCTGAAAGACGGGTCACACGGAACTTGGACGTGGCACGAGAACGAATTTATATATTCAGATATTGCATTCAATCACATGGTATATTGCACTGTACATCCCACCGCTGAGAGATCTTCTTGTTCCGGGTTCACCACAGGGAATACTCTGTGCGGAAGTATGAACGTTACATTCACAGTATATCCGTACAAAAGGTATTAAATGCCAACAAAGTTGCTTGCGCTCCTAGTCGCACAGACTGCACAGTCAAGAGCGAACGCACACAGCGCCGCCACCGGGCTATACATCAACTAAATATACATAGGAGTTGCTCCGCGAGACAGGTCCACGATCCGCTGTCGCCACAGCCAGACTGGTTATTGATTCGACTCTGATTGCATCGATTAGAATCGTTCAATCAAAATCCCTGAATCAAAGAAGATGCGATTCACCACCGGATTGTTTTATTCATGAATCGTGATTGAATCAAAACTCGCATAGAAACAAGGCTGTTTAAATCAAAAAGGTTGTGCAATGCTATTTCAATGGTGAGTCAAACATGATTTGATCAAAAAATGTTTTTATTCTTTGAATCGGAAAGAATCATTCCTCAAAATGTTTATCCATGAATCAAACGGTGACTGAATCATTTATATTCCAAAATGAGTCGTGATTGAAACCTTCCAAATACGGTGAATCAATAACCAGTCTGGCCACAGCATCAAATGCATCGCTGGCACGGCGCCAGCGACGTGCCGCCCGTAACATCCTCCACACAAGAAGAAGAGCGGTTGACTACTCTAGAACGAAACTTAAACTGCTGACACACAGTCACACACAAAGATGAATTCCTAACTTCCTTCCTTACATGTCGTCTCAAAACAAAAACTTCAACTAGGCCAGGCACAGGCACGTAGCCAGGATTTCGTCCAGGGGGGGGGGGGGGGGGGCGGCGCCTCGAAAGAGCCCCTTCCCGAGCGTTGAAAGGGCCCTTCCCAAGCGTTGAAAGGCCCCCCCCCCCCAAAAAAAACTCATGAAAAGGCACGTTACCAGGCTGAAAAATGCAGTATGGCAGGTATGGCATGGGTCATATCAACGTTTAGGAGCTGGAGTTAGCAAACTGCCACATCAACTTTGGAACCAGCGACACGAATTTGGAATCAGCTATACCAACTTGCAATGGCGCGAAAATTTTGAGTATTATGCCCTGGGTTGCTTTCTTATCAATGCGTCGCATTGCGTATGGTGCGGACCTCTAAAATTGTTATATTGTGCGCTTAAAAGTGCGGGAAAAAGTGCTAAAGTGAACTATTTTGCCCAATAATATAGGAAAGTAGCAACATAAAACATAAATGCGCCGAGAAACTGACCGATTTTTTCCTAACCCGCATATAATTGAATTTGTAGTTAAATTGCGCCGCGTAGCGGCGCGAAAATTTTGAGTTTTATTCCCTGTACTGTATTCTTACTGTTGAAAGGCCCAAGGTCCCTTCAGATCGTCTAGGGGCCCCTCTAGACCTTTTCTATGCCCTTCCGACCTGTTCAGGGACTCATCTGGGATCCGCGAAGCGAAAAGACATGATGTGGAGTGGGTGATATATATATATATATATATATATATATATATAATACAAAGAGGGCTTACTATACAGGAAAAAATAAAATCGGATCTTTCGGGTATATTGTAGCACCCTGACGAAGGGTGTTACAATATATCCGAAAGCTCCGCTTTTAATATTTGTATTGTGGAGTAAGTCCTCTTTGTATTTAATCTTCATCTGGGATCTCTACGTCCTTTGACCCTTCCGGTCTCACCAGAGACTCCTCAGACCTTCCAAGAAGCCCCTCTTGTGTGTCAAGGGGCCCATTCGGCCTGTTCAGAGGTCCTTCCGACATGACCAGCGACTGCACTGGCTGCTTTGTCGCTCTGCCGACATGCTCAGGGGCAGGGGCGGCGGATTGCGGGGCGCAGGGTACCCAAAATCCCCCACCCCTCAAATGAAAATCCTGGGAAGGGGAAGGGTCATGTTGCCCCCAGATTGAGCAGCTAAAATCTGGGGGGGGCAAAACTACCCTTTGCCCCCCAGGATTTTCGACTGGGGGAATTTTGGGTACCCTGCCCCCGCAATCCGCCGCCCCTCCTCAGGGGCCCCTCCGACCTGCCCAGGGGCCCCTTCAGTCTGGCTAGGAACTCATCCGGCATGTTCGAGGGGCCTTCCGACCGGCCCAGGGACCCTTTCGATCTAGCCAGGGGCCCCTCTGACTTGCCCAGGAGCCCTTCCGATCAGCCCAGCGACTCTTCTGGTCGGCCTGCGCTGGCTGCTTTGTTGCCCTGCCGACATGCTCAATGGGCCCTCCGACCTGCCCTGGAGCACCTCCGTGCTGGCCAGGGGCCACTTCGGCATGTTCAGGGGCTCTTCTTACCCGCCCAGGGGTCCTTTCGGTCTGGGCATGGGCCCCTCCGATCTGCGCAGGGGCCCTTTTAACTTTACAGGGGCCCTCTGGTCTCTACAGGGGTCCTTTAACCTTCTAAGGGGCCCTTCCGACCTAGCAAGGGACTGCGATGGCTGCTTTGTCGCCTTGCGACATGCTCCGAGGGCCCTCCGACCTGCCCTGGTGCCCCTCCGTGCAGGCTAGGGGCTGATTTGTCATGTTCAGGGGACCTTCTGACCAACCTAGGGGCCCTTTCGGTCTGGTCAGGGCCCCTCTGAACTGCACAGGGGCCCTCTGGTCTGTCCAGGAGCCCTCCAACCTGCTCAGGGGCCCTTATGACCTGGCAAAGGACTGCGCTGGTCGCTTTGTCGCCCTGTCAACATGCTCAGGGGCCTCTCAACCTGTCCAGGGGCCCCTCTGTGCTGGCTATGGGCCCATTCGACGTGTTCAGGGGGCCCATTCGACGTGTTCAGGGGGCCCATTCGACGTGCTCAGGGAGGCCTCTGACCCGCTCAGTGGCCCTTTCGGTCTGGCCAGGGGCCCCTCTGACATGCACAGGGCTCTCTTGAACGTCCAAGGGGCCCTCTGGTCTTTCAGAGAGGGCCCTGGTGGCCCTAAAGGGCCTCTGAAGTCATCTAAACCCTCTAAAGACCACGCTTCGTGTAGTAAAGAGCCTATGATACCGCGCTTCGCGCGGTCTCGTCGGCCCTTTTCGGCGCGCGCAGCGCGCCGAAAAGGGGCCTCCAGGGGGGGGGGCGGCCGCCCCCGCCGCCCTCCCCTTGGCTACGTGCCTGGCCAGGCACACAGCACATGAACACAACCAAATTACGCAAACTTCACGGCGAGTAGCGGGGGGAGAGGGAGGGGGCAGGCTCGACTGCCTACCGCCACAGGAAACCTACACTGATTCGTCTGCGCTGTCATCAAGCATCACATTAACGTCTAAGTTGTATTTGCAATCAATGAGAATGCAATGCGAGTTCCGAAAAAAAACAGACGTTTCGACAAACATTTATAAATATTTAAATTCTAAAGATATTTAAGTCAAGCAATCACAATCTGCTTCATGCAAACCTGGTGCCGATTGTGATTGCTTGACTTAAATATCTTTATAATTTAAAATGTATAATTAGCACTGACGAAAACGCTCTGTTTGTCGAAGCGTCTGTTTTTTATGAACTTTCATTTCATCGTCATTGATTGCGAATACAATGATCATGTCTGATACATTACCGTCTAAGTCAGCTACACTTGACACGGTGCTACATCCGTCCGGGGTTCAGCTCACACTGACTGGGTGCTCTATCTATATATCTATGTTAAATGTTAAATCAATGCTAAATGCCAGACTAGGACACCCTACAGCACGCCGTCTTGAAGTTCTCCGAACCCCCGGTACTGGCCCCTGGGGTCGAGCCACTTGCGTCGGATGGCCATGATTGGAGGTGGAGATGGGGGATCCGTGCCTGCGGTGGTACCGGCCAAGCTGGCCTCCACCTCCCACGCGAGGGCCGGGTACCGCACCAATATGTCCTTGAGGACTGTGGAGGTGCGCTGCGTGGCCTCTAGCTGTGACACAAGGTCCTGATGACACAAACATAAAACATGCATAAATACTTATTCCATCTTCCCGTGAAGGGCTGCAGACAAGCATGTTGATACAATGTTCAAATGGCAGTCTATAGGATTGCTGAAGTGTTGTCCATTTATTCATTAAAACAATACATCTTACAGAATTTTATATTATTACTAAACCAATAAAGCCTGAACCTAAAGGGCCAAAATATTATATGGAAGTATTGATAGTGCATATGACAACCATGCATGACAACGTTTTACTGGATTGAAGACCATTCTTGCTTGCAAATGAAGAAACACATACATTCCATTGAATAACATGTTGCATGTGTTTTTCCCATTTGTGTGGCAACATTGCAAACTTCACATACTTTGTGAATTGTGATGGCAACACATCTTGTCCATGAGCACATATAATGAGACTGCTCCAGGCTCCTGCATCCTGGGCTAGGTTCAAAATCACTGTGTGATCATGAACAACAAATGCTGGCAGAAAAACAAAACAAAAACATTGCACACATCAGTCATAGTAACAATTACGAGCTGACATGCTAAGCTCGTTGATGAAGCGAAATGGTAAATCTTTGACAATAGAAATCATAATGAAACATAATAGATGAGTAACTAAAGTTTCTAACTACAAGAAGAGATAAAGAGCAACAAATAAATATGCTACATACCTACTCACTCAGGCTCCTAGAATTGTTTTGGAGCTGGGGTGCAGAGTGGAAAATTCTGACTAAAAATAAGTATAAAGAGTGGAAAATTAAACCAAAAAGCATATGTACCAGGCTTTATCACCCAATTACCTGCTCACCAAAATTAGTTATTATCTATGCCAATGCTTACCAGTCTTTCCATCCACAAGCTGTCCCTATAATTACATCCATAAATCAGTATCAGGTTTCCAATTATTTAATGCATTGTAAAATAAGGAGTGGAAAATTCACAGTAAAACTCAGGAAAAAGAGTGGAAAAATAGTATCCATAGGGTGTCATTTTCCACCCAAATTTCCCAATGCTAGGATGCTTCACTTGTGGGCGCTTCGCTCCCCTGCTTCTCTTCATGCAGCTTTTGGTTGTACCTAAAATGGATATGTAAGGTATTCAGAAATATCAGGAATATCATATATCAGGAAACATTGATAATCAGTTGGACAAATTACCAAAATTTAAAGTGCAAATTTGCATGCAAGAAATAAGATTAAAAAACATCCACACTAACATGTACCCAGGGGCGTAGGAACTATGTTAAAGTTGGGGGGGGGGGGGCAGGAGGCATTCTGAAGTTGATTCTTATCCATGCAACGCCCATAGGCGTAATGTTAAAATCACAAATGTTGGGGGGGCGGCTGCCCCCTGGCTCCTACGCCTATGCATGTACCTAAGTTACATCCATGTAAGGATACATGTAAGGATATAATATTTTGTCACAGCTTTCTAGCAGTTGTTGTTGTTGTTGGGTTAGGGCTCCTTCTAGCAGACATTTCATGCTATCTCATTATTGATGATATCAACACACCAAAGCTCTGATGCTTTACTGCATGTATTGTATACGCTCAGCTGTGATGGGTACACATTTAATGTAAACTGTGTAAGGGCCATTTTGGTGAAAGAACCAGGTATGACAAGGAAGGATACATAGGTATAGCTGATTCTTGAGTACATTATTAGTATGCTTCACATGATAATAATAAAAAGGAAACCATGTACAGGCAGGCCTTGACAAGACTGCTACAGACTGATCAAGCAACCTCATCCTATCCACTCATACCGTAAGACTCACAAAACATTGCTTCACTTTAGGATAATTGATAACTGGTAACTGGTCCAGGCAGAGATGAAGATACCAAATTTTGTTGTGTGGTATATGAGACATCTAGTTATCCAGTATGTACCTAGAAATGCGAATAAATAGTTCAGAGCAAACAGTTGTAGAGTATAAAACGTTTTGTTTTGTTCTGTTTTATTTTGTATTGACGTCTCCACTATTGTCTCTGGTAACGCGTCATATTTTGGTTACAAGTACGCCGTTGTTGTATGCAATTGCTTCCATATACAAGCTACCATATGCATGACGTCATACATTGTCCTGAAGTTTTTTATGGCCATGAAGGGGAAAAGAGAAACATGTTCATTTCTCAACGGATATCCATCTATCGTCCAAACAAATATCATATTCGTGATTTTCAGCTCAATATACCCCGTATAGCCAATTTTTAAGACATTTTTCAAGGTGATCTATTCCCTTTAAGAAGGGTAGCGTCAAGGACCCGAGCTGTTACAGGTCCGTGTCGTTGATTCCTCTGTTCGGAAAAGTGCTGGAGAGAGTTGTATATTTGAGCCTGTTGCGTCACGTGGATCCTGTCATGTCACCGGCGCAACATGGTTTTATACCCGGCCGCTCCTGTGTGACCAACCTAGCATCAATGCTGAACACTGCCTGGGAATCCATTGAGGAACGTATTCAAACAGATTGCATTTACACCGATTTTTCGTCAGCTTTTCAAAGCGTTAATCATGCTCTCCTGCTCCACAAACTCAAAAATTCATACAACATTTCAGATTGTGCATTGCTATGGTTTACTTCATATCTTGAAAACAGGCAACAACGCGTAGTTGTAAACGGGCAGTGCTCGACGTGGAGCCCGGTAACCTCGGGTACTCCCGAGGGAGGTATAATCTCCGCTTTACTATTTGCGATGTACGTCAACGATCTTCCTATTGGGATGTCCTCTGGGGTTCTGCTGTTCGCGGATGACGCAAAATTATACAGGAAAATTTCCAGGAACTTCGACGCCCAAGCCCTTCAAAATGACCTCAATAAGCTATATGAGTGGTCAAAAGTATGGAAGTTAAAGTTAAACTCATCTAAATGTAAATATTTCCGAAAGTCATTGAGAACAAAGCCATTAGTAACAATTTATCACATTGATAGGACTGAATTAGAGCACGTTGACCAAATTCGGGACCTCGGAGTTATACTTGATACAAAACTTACATTCGGACCACATGTAGATAGTTCAGTGAAAAAAGCAAACAGAGCTCTCGGTGTACTCATTCGATCATTCCAAAAAGCCAGCCCCAGAGGATATCTCAATGACCGATCCGTCATTGCTTCGTACTGCGCACACGTTCGCTCCAACTTGGAGTACTATAGCGTGATTTGGGGAGGCGCCGCTTCATCTCATGTCATTCGATTGGAAAGGATAGAGCATAAGTTTTTAATGTGGCTCAATGCTCAGGTGCGCTCTCAGTCGTCGTCGCTCGTGTATTGTGACTTACTGAAACATTTTAGCCTAGTGTCTGTATCTGCGCGTAGAACTCAATACGATATCATGTTTTTGCGTAACGTTTTCACCGGCAAAATCCGTTCATCATTTATATTAGTCATTCTCACTCAATGTACCCTACCGCGCCACAAGACAACAATATCGAACTCTGTTCAGCATTACATATGCCAGGGTGTCAACTGTGAGAGAAGGCATTTTTGTGAGGCTGCCCAGACTGGCTAATAGGCTCGTAGATAAATGTTCCACGGTGGACCTGTTCTCAGACTCATCATTTCGTGGCAAAGTAAGGTCATATGTCGCTTCATTGTAAGTAGGTAGTCTATACGCGCTATGTACGTTTTATTTGTCACCAGTGTCGAAATGTGATAGGTATTGCTGTGTGTAACTATTGTTACTTTTTATTTCTATTTAATTTTATATTCGTTTTCATTTTTACCTTTGTCTTCATTTTTGCTATTTTATCTTTACTATTTCATCACATATTTCTTATTTCGTATTTTATTCTTATATTTTAAATCCATGTGTGTCATTTAACAGCTTTTAACTATCGCTTTTGTATTATAGAGGATCTTCTAGGTGATCTTTTTTGTATTATTATAGGTATAGATGGATATGGGTGAGGGATGTAATGTGATCTTCTAAGTATGTGAATGCGTGTGGTTGTATCTGTGTGACTTCGCCCATAAATGGTTCACCCCGTCGGCGATGATGTTAAATAAATAAATACATAAATAAATGATAATGCAAGCCAAGCCTGGGGTTAGTTTTATTTCTCTGGCATTACCAATGCTAATACCAATATGATTACTAATGCAATACTAACGACTGTCACACATTGGGCATTACAGCAGATACTGTAGCGAGACATAAATGTGTTGACGCTGCAACCTTCCCCACTGAGACACACCTTCCCAAATTTTGGTCACCATGCATCTATAGGTGCATGCTGACCAACATTCCTAAACCTATCCATTACTTTTGTTACTGTGGTTGTCAAAGTTTAGCATTCAGACATCTCAGTTTCCAGTGCCTCAAGATTTGATTCCAATCATTAGTTATTCATATATGTAGCCAGTAATAATATATTTAGTCAGAATCATCTATGTCATGTCAAAAATGTTGATGTCATGTCAAAAATGTTGATGTCATGTCAAAAATCACATCACACAAAACTTATTAAGCCTGTTGTATAGGTATGCTGAATGCTTGCCATTTATTATAGCATATTCAATTGCCTCTTGCAAACGCTAATGTGACCAATGTGACCGGTGAACAGTGACTTCTTCTGGAATAAACAGTATCAGTTGTCTGCAGCTGGTGCGTGAAATTGGTAGGAAAATGTCTGTTCATGCCAAGCTGCAGTTAAGAGTGGATGAAGCTGAAAAAAATCTGGATATTGGGAGCAACACTGTGATGGAAGGCCAATGTAGGATACAGTTGAAGCTATGAGCGAGGCCTTGAAGACAAGTGCCGCCATGGACATGTGTGTTGAATGAGATCATCATTGAGTTTTCACCGAAGTGCAAATTGTGCAATTTTCAAGGCACTTTTTCTGACATCCATACTGACAGCTGATCAATAAAGGCGTCAGTATCTGAGCTTGTGTGTTTTGTTGGCGTGGTTGAACACCTATCAATTTGTTGTCAGTGCACTTCCTGTTAGATAAGCCATCTGTCATCATGACGTGTCATCATGATGTGTCATCATGACTTGTCATCATCTTAGCTTCTCATCTGTGTTATGTGCTGCCATCTATACACTAGACTGCTTCACACCAACCACAACTAGATCAGTAAATACGCATGATTCATGCCATAGCCCATATGAGTCCGTAATGGATTGGATTCATATGTCATACATTGCATCATGCAGTGGCGTACCGAGTATCAGGTCATGCAGGTCATGCCTGGTCCTTTGGACCCGAGGCGCCAATGCAAAGCTGGCGCCCCTCCAATCGGTCACGACGCCCCTCTGGCCAGTAACGGCGCCACTCCGGTCAGTGAGGACGGTCCCCGGCCAGTAACGTCACTTTTGCGGCCAGTGACGGCGCCCTCGGCCAGTGAGGGCGGCGCCTCTCCGGCTCGTGACAGCGCCCCTCCAGCCAGTGACGGCGCCCCTCCGACTCCGACTAGTGACTGTCCCTCTTCGGCGAGTGACGGCGCCCCTCCGGCCAGTGACTCTCATTCCGCCTGGTGCGGAAGGAGAGCCCCCCCCCCCTTGAAAAATTTCGCCAATATTGGTGGTGCCCCTGTCGATCGGGTGGCGCCCCGCCAGGCAATGACCTGGTCCTTTCTGAATGTCGGCGCACGGCGCACCTACAGCACTCAGGACGTACTCCCTTTTGGCGGATTCGAGAAAGGAGATTATGAACAATGTAATACAACTTAAAGGGAAGTGTAGACCTTGGCAGATTCGAGCGAATGCTATACAATGACTAAACAGAGCACGCAGATAAAGATTCTGCTATTAATGTATCATAAAAACCGGGAACTGTGGAGATATTAATGAAATACAATATTATACAACATGCCGTCATTTTCAGATATACGTCACAAACGCGTCCCACCTCCCGATTTTATGGTGAATCGAATTAGGTAAACAGTGCCGCTGTATGTGCGCCGCCGGTTTTATAATGCACACCGCAAGATACACATAACAGGTACGCCATCTGGTAGCACTTTCTTCTGTGACGTCACATTAATTTTATTTTTGTGTGTGTGTCAACAAACGGAAAAACGGTTATTTTCCTCAAGTCTTTCCTGAAGAACCAATTCACTTTCAAAGTAGGAACCAGAGGCACTTTTTGCAAGTTTTAAACATGAAGGAAGCAGATCAATCCCGAGGCCAATTCCAACGTTACGTGACGTCACGGCTGCCAATATGGGTCATCAGTCATTCCCGGAAAACGCCTTCCGCTGCATTTGTTTGGCGAGTTGATTTGCACTGAATATTTATTTGTTTGTTCTCGACAAGAATATCCCCTTGCTGAGTCAGAGTAAGTGATCCTTGTTGCATGTTGTGTTATTTGTTATGCATACTAAAACATATATGTAAGCTTCATTTGTGACCTGCTGAGTAGTGTATACAAAGGTAGTGTATTTCACATTCCAGATTCAATACCTGCTCATTCCTAATTTGTATGAAATTGAGGCATACTAGTCATACTAGTGACATATGATCACACATATTTTGCATGAGGTTTTGTAAAAGCAGACTTGACATGATTCAGAATCAGGCATGATATGATACTGACAATGTGTGGTCATTGTTACCTTTACGCAGCCAGGCTCAGCTGAGGTGCTGGAGGAAGAGCGCTGTGCCGAGCCAGTCTTGGTAGAGGGACAGCACACTCTGGATCGGATTCTCCTTTGCTTTGGTAAACTGCAGTCACGTCTCCTGCCGTAGAATTAGTGTGAATGAATTTGGTACCACAGTGTTAGACTAATGTTCAAACTGTGATTTAGTTCAGTTTTCTGCTTTTGGGATTGTTCAGTTGGCTAAAAACCGTTGACGATTTTGCATTGTCGAGGTGTGCGCTGCCTCACTCTCCAGCGCTCGCCAGGTCAACACACGAGCTTATGTATCTGTTCAACACTGCCAGTTCAGAAATCGAGTAAATCAGCCAACGCTTATAGCACAATTATACAGCCTGTATAGTTGTAATTGTGATGAGAAAATCTGTCGAGCTTGTATCATTCAGTTTAATAAATATGGTCAAATTCTGTGCTTGTTTACGTTGAGAGCGATCAGTCGCCTGAAAACTGCACATGCATTATAATATGCATAATAGTGTCATCCACGGCGCCGCACGAACACAGTTCACATGGTAAGCGTCTGTTTTATTTAATAAACATACACAGTCTCTCACAATGCGCAGGTACATGAGCTGGTTGAATAAAGCCGGCTATAACACCATATCGCACACGATAAACACGGTATCAAAATGTGAGACATCAGCCAACATCGGGTCTGGGTCGGCCAGCAGGGGGCGCAGAAGGAGTAAAAGGAGGTTGTTGGGCTGTCCTTTTCGAGGTAGAAGACAGGCCTGCCGTTGCACCTGATGATAGGCCTGGTTCCGGGGAGAGTTGGGCACGCGATGGTTGAAGAAGCTGGAGAAGAAGATAAAAAACAGGAGAAATCATGACATGATTCCCTGTAGCATACTATGATAACAACATGGGCGCACAGTGTCCCAAAATGTGTGCACATTTGTGCAACATCAGTTGAAAATGGCCAAAAATGAGTATAAGTCCACTTGATGTAAGATAACCTTACAAACCAGTCTGCAAAACGTGGCAGGTTTCAATAAGATAACATCGGGCAGGGTTGGCACTAACACATCAAAATTGGGGAAGCTTTTGGGAATGTGGGACACGTCTCTGGAACACGTTACTCATCAGTCTCGTTGCTGGCACTAGGTCCAAAAAAAATCGATATATTGACGCATCAATTTGTTTATGCAAAGTGGGCGGAACTTGTCAGGCACTGTGGCAGAAATTGAAACTCGGATCAGCAGTAGTGTTATTTGGGGGAATTCATGTCAGAAAGGAGCAGGCAGAGAATGAGGTTCTTAATTACCAAAGTTGGTAAACATGATAATCGCAAAAGAATACAAACTTGAAAGTCATCTTAGTATGAAAGACAATGAGCACATCTCTGAAAATGTTAAAATTAAGTGTTCTAAATTTTCTAACTGGTAGGACAGGACAGGTATTCGCTGCCAAGACATGATACCCCTACCATCACCCCTTGAGTGGTCAAAAGTGGGGTGGCCAAACAGGTGAGTTTACCTATCTGATCTGGAACATGTTACACATCAGTCTGTGATAAAGTATTTGATTTGAAAAGGATTGTTTCTATTTGGCTAGGCCAACAAATACTCACTTAAAAACGTTCGCCCTCGACCCACACAAGCAGCATTTCAGCGTCATCGTTCAAAAACCAATGGAACTCACTCAATCTTAAATTATTAATTCTTATACGGATTACAGCCTTGTCAATAATCACTGTCCACAAATGCATAAGGAATTCGCAGCCACCGTTATCTACCGTGACAGTAATGCATAAATTCGAACCGTGTTCAATAAGACGTGGAGTGCTGTTTTCAATAAGCTTGACCTATCACCGTTGAGCTCGCTAGAGCCAGCTCATCGCTGATTGGTCAAACTTACTGTACACACCGTACAAATGCTAGTCTGAACACCACTATTCTCATGCGGGGCAACAACTGCGGGGCGGACCGGGACGGCAGTCGCCAAGGCCCCCAAGTTTGGCGAAATAGAGCCAAGTTCTTTGGGCTATAATGCTATGACGTCATCAGTCAAACTGGTATAAACCTCCCATCTGGTATAAACCTTGGCGGCTCGTTCGAAAATCTGCTCTAGAGGCGTTGAGGTAGAGTTTTGAGAAAAACGAACATTGGATCGTATGATTTCTATATCCAAGCTACAATTCTGCTATCTCAGTTCAAAATACCCATGTTAAGGTCGACACTTCCCTTTAAGGCGTTCTACTGGTTTTAATTTTGATTGCACAGTGTAGCCAAGGTTCCATTCTAACCTGAAAACATGCACATTGCAAGTTCTTGTTTTATCCCATTCGTCATTACATCGTAAACATACATCGATTTCGCGAACCGCGGTCTCCCTGTTGTAAGCTTCGAACAAAGGTCCGTGTTTCGGTGCCGTTTATACCTCCACGTGTGATTGCACTCACAAACTCTTGCCATATTCTTAATCCACGGTCTATTCTGAACATATTCATGTATGTCCCATATTGAAATGAAAAAATCACTCCGACCAATTATGGCGGGCTAGATCGGGCTCCTGACCCATATTGCGATAATGTGAACTAGAGCCCTTCACGGGACACAGTTTCAGCCCCCATTCCGTTCCAGCCCATTCAGTCCAAACTAGATCCAAACCCGTTCCAACCCCAATTCATAACTGATGGGGCTCCCGTTCCCACCCATTTCAAAGTTTAAAGAGAATGTTTCACCTTTCTGAAAGTTGTAAAATATACGCTGGTTGTAGTATAAAATATGAAGAAAGTGCTGCTAGAAACGATGGTGATATTTTTTCACTCGAAAAGTCACTTAGCTTTATACAAATTAAGTTTTTAGATTTGGGCGAATGACGTCATTATTGAGATATAGGCCGCCGCTGATTGGCTAACAAAGTGGGATTGGCTGAAAAAGTCGCTGTCAGCCAATCAGCACAATGACACTAGCCTAGACCCCATTTAGCAAACTATAAATTTAATTGCTTAAAAACGGCTAAGTTTTGGGGAAAATTACCTTAGTATTTTTCCACATTTCAATAACGTCCAAAGATAATGGCTATCTCAGTTCAAAATTAATGCAAAGGTGAAGTATTCCCTTTAAGCATATTTCACCTTTTGTGGTGCTAAAATACAAGAATGCATTTATGTCATGCTTTAAACTCCCACACTCAATGTCAGTGGTGTAAGATTTACTTGTGAGTTGTGGTGATATTTGAAAGAATTAAATATGTCCTTGTTTCACATGACATGTTCAATCCAACCATGACTTTCTCCACAAGAAAAAGCCAGGAAACAAATGAAGATTAAATCAACTGTAGATTTGGGTATGGTTTGATTGTCACTTGCAACCAGGTTTCAGAATAAGTTATTTGCTTGGTTATCTATGCGTACCACCAGGTTGTCAGGTCAAATAATTCAGGTATGCATATACTGCATCTGGTTTCCAGCTCACATTTCAGGAACCTTGGCATGTCTTTGTCTTATGTTATGCTAAGAATGTGTTGTGTGATAGTTGCTGCACAATAGTGTTCTCATTCAGTTTTTTTTTTGGGGGGGGGGGGTTCGCGACAAAATTATATACTCTCCCGTAACCCGTTCCAAGCCGTTAATTTCCCAAAAATGTGCCCCATTCCCAGCCATTTCCGTCCCATTCCCATTCCCATACGGGATTCCGGCTCCATGAAGGGCTCTAGTGTGAACGCAGCCTGTGAACTGTGACTGTGAACGCAGCCTTTCAAGACAACTTCGAAACAACGCTGCTTTTACAAAAGTTGAAATCTGAAGCAATTCCCAGTCACTTGAAACAGCAAAGTGGCCTTAGTTGGGAACATTCACCTAGTGGGACTAAAGCCTAACATGGGTAGGACTCCGCAGGAATGGGCATTGGGCAACGCTTAACTGGGCGATCTTGACTAGCAATAGCGCGATGAGCAACAGCATAGCACAATCAACCTCAAGCCACGTGTCACAGGCCGCACATATGTAAACTTATGTGCAAATGTTAACATAAGTTTACATAATCAAAAATGCAACTACAAGTGCAAATCATATGAGCCATGGATTTAATTACATATTTTGTTTTCCCATTGACTGGGATGTGAACGAAGAACACATCTCAATGCAAAAATAATCATATAAACATACGATGACGCTTGAACAGACCGAGGTTACGAGACTGTTCCACTAAATAACAGCTGAGGCGGCCCACGGCCAGGCCTGGGCGGCCTATGTATCGGCCGGCGGCGTCGGGACGCAGGGATTGGGTCGGGACGTGTCAGGCGCATCTGTGGTGACGTCACATACGCGCACACCCGCAGCTGGCGGGCGCCGGCAGAGCGCATTTCCTGTTGCTCACTGGACGGCGCCGGACCTGTTTTTCGCGCTCCCACCACCACCCCAGCTGCCCGCCCGTGTTGTCCGTCCACGTGGTGTATGTAGTGTGTATATGCTTAACGCATTCATGACCAGTATACTCGGACTGTACTCGTGCACCATAGCAATCCTGGTGGGTGTTGTTCACCTCACCAAAAAGCTGAATGTGTATATGGTGAATACAGTCCCGTTCCACACAACCAGCTGTTTGCGAGTGCGATGGCAACGGATACATTGGAGTCGCAGCCACTTCAGCGTTTCTGCTTGTTCTGCCCGGCAATCTGTGGTCACGCTGGCTATTTCTCGATATGAGCCATCTCTTGATACATATTTTAGTCCAAGGAAAATACTATTCACACCACCATAATTATATATATATATATATATATATGTTCCTATTCACCACATTTTCACTGGATACTTCAGCGCCCCCCCCCCCCCCCCCCCCAGAGCAGAGCGTCGTATATCTGCAGTGGCACTGCTTACACCTAGCTCTCACTAATCATGTAAGACACATGCCATAGTGAGTTAGTGACGACGAACGGAAGCTTGCACACCACACCGCTTTACAAAGGACAGACGTTATACCCTCACTTTTCCACCTAGCTATCCAGACATATGTTCCACAAACACGTCTGATTATAATGACCTTTCTGCCGCCCGTGGAGCATCTGGAGGCACATAACCAGCAACAAGAATATGGCTATTTTCGGGCCAGTGATCACCTCGGGAACCCTTGAGACCCATTGACCTTTCTGAGGCTCATTAACAAGGAAAAGGGGTAATGATCATTTTGCAGTATTTTGCTCCTCTCTACAAATAGGATGATTAATTTATGCTTGATGGGTTACTCGAAAGCATGATAAATACTGCAAAAACCGGCATGCATACATGCACATAATTATTTCATGAATGCACCATTTCAAAGGAATATTCATCAGCGTCATTTTGTTCATACGATTACCTAAATTTGGGGTGAATGTTTCCTACAACTGGAAATACTAAAATGCTCCCGCAACCACGGCGTTGGGTCTATGTAAAATTGGTCACAACAACATACACTGAGTTGGCCGTCATTCATTACCTGGGCTGGGTTCAGACGTGTATCTCAAGCGAGAACTAAGATAAAGTAGATCCTTAGCGAAAATATACAATGCTATAGAGGAATTGATGAAGCATCAGTTACCTAACACATACTTGTTTACTTACTAATTAATGGAAAACTATTAGGTTAAAGTAATATATCACAAGTCTTAAATCATTTTGCTGCTGGTTGGCCAGCATAACCAGGATAGGCTGAACTGAAGGAAAAAAACACTTGCTGCAGATGGAATAACCGGGTGGCGTCGGGTAGAAAGAGGTGGAAATGTGCGTCTGTAACAGGGTGGCGTCGGGTAGGAAGAGCTGAAAAGGTGCGTCTGTAACAGGGTGGCGTCGGGTAGGAAGAGCTGAAAAGGTGCGTCTGTAACAGGGTGGCGTCGGGAAGGAAGAGGTGAAAAGGTGCGTCTGTAACAGGGTGGCGTCGGATAGGAAGAGGTGAAAAGGTGCGTCTGTAACAGGGTGGCGTCGTGTGGGTAGAGGTGAAAAGGTGCGTCTGTAACAGGGTAGCGTCGGGTAGGTAGAGGTGAAAAGGTGCGTCTGTAACAGGGTGCCATCGGGTAGGAAGATGTGAAAAGGTGCGTCTGTAACATGGTGGCGTCGGGTAGGAAGAGGTGAAAAGGTGCGTCTGTAACAGGGTGGCGTCGGGTAGGAAGAGGTGAAAAGGTGCGTCTGTAACAGGGTGGCGTCGGGTAGGAAGAGGTGAAAAGGTGCGTCTGTAACAGGGTGGCGTCGGGTAGGAAGAGGTGAAAAGGTGCGTCTGTCGTGCACGTATGCTGTGTAGGGGCGAGTATCAATATGACCCTTTGTTTTAACTTGTGGACAGCGTGGCATAGAATAACCATGGTACAATATGGTTTTGCCATGGATTACCCAATACCTGGATGTGAAACGCCGCTCGGAACCCCTGTGACGAATAAAGTGCCGCTAGATGGCAGAACTAACAATGTCGCACCGGAAGCCTGAGTTTCCTATCCAGGTAATCCATGATTTTGCCTTAGTGCGTAAAATAAAAATAACAATATTGAGTTTCCCATCCAGGTAATCCATGGTTTTGCCTTGTGCGTAAAATAAAAATAAAAATACACATACAAGCCTGAGATGGTTATTATTAGGCACTATTGTTAGTTCAGAACAGAAATAGGTATATACTTTATCTTAAGTATCGTAACCATGCGTAGGTGTAATGCATAATTATTGTCCCACTTAAAAAAAAACAATTTAAGGAGGCCGGAGACAGTTTTCTAAAGAAAATCCACAGTTTGTTGTGGTTATTGGACTGATAAACTATGAATGTAGAAGCACACATTGCATATGCAATCTCCTTGACCTATTTATGGCGTAATATCCAAACCCCTATTTATCCAGAATACCAGCCAGTTGTATTCCCGAACATGTGGAGGTATACAATATGACAGTCACGTTAGGTATACAGCATCGTCAGTATTGACGATGTTTTGAAATAATACCTCATGTAGCCGGGAATCTGTTTACCTTTACCGTTCGGAACGAGGCCATTGATCGATCGAGGTAGCCATCGTTCGAACACGTGGCGGTGACATAATTTGCATCAAATGTGATTGTTTCGACAAGGTTATATTTTGCGCCGACCACCACAATTAGGGTGCAGCAAGTTTTCAAAATAAAGTTATCAGCGTGTAATGCACTCTATATGAATTATTGATAGCGCGCACTACCATCTCGTAATACTAATATTTGCTGGAAACAATGCCAATGGCACAGAAGCAGGGGAACATTATCGATTATTTATAACGTCTGTCTTTTGTTGTTTCTATTAATTCTCACCAAAACAAGGACGTGCTTCCCGATTTGTATCTGCATTGTATATGCTTACAAAGTGTCTTAAATTGTAAACCTTCAGCAGGGGTGGTAAAAGTGCTTTGAGTGGTCCCGACCAAAAGTTGTACATACAAAAATGACCCCAGCTCATATGGGGTCATTTTTTTTAACTTCAAATGAATACCCTAACACCAGGCTGCACGCTCACATCGTCCCTATATTTTAACCCGCGCCGTGTCGGGGGGGGGGGGCGTATTTAGATACCTCCCTCAGGTTTTTCGTGGATAGCGGGAAAACGGCAGCGCGCAGCGCCGCCGTTTTTGGCACAGATGTTTGGGCATCAATTGTCCGCATTATGTAAAAAAATACCTCGGGTCATCTCAGGTCAGGTCACCAGACCAGGTCACGTGACACCACCTCCAAAAGAACTTGTGGTCGTACCACAGTCACAGTTTGTGAATGATCGGTTTAAGACTTACAGGATTTCATAAGGTCATATACATCTTCAATTCGTTTCTCTTGGATTTTTTTGATATCAGCGACCTAAGGTCGGGTCAATTTCGTGACCTCCCCAATATAAGTCAATGGAGAAATATTAAAATGCTTCCTATTCCAAGGATACGCAAGATAGCAGTCTAATTCCTTCTGGATCATGTTATTATAGGACATTATTGATGAACTAGGTGCCATTTTTGTTCAGTGACCCCTACAGGGTCAGCCGAGGTCATCCAAGGTCACCATCAGTTGTATGGCAATAACTCTTGACATAATAACGATAGAGAAGTGAAACCAAAACCAATGTGTTGTGTTTGTCTTGTCACGGGACGTCTTCACATATGCAACATGACCTACTTGGGTCACCACTTGACCTTGAGCTGAGGTCACACTTTTAAGTTGACCGAACCTGGTCAACACTAATATGAGTCAAAGCGCCTTGACGAAACAAACACGATGGTGTCAAAATTATTGCCTGATTTGATGAGCTCTGGAGCCTAAACTATTGACCTGAGCTAGAATCTAAGGACACTTTAATGATTGCATTTTTGAGCTTTCCATGGTTGTTTCGTTTCTTTCTAGCTATAATAGCTCCTGTGATATCTGGGAGTTCCTGGAGCGAAGTCCCAAAACTGGAAAATCTAACATTTGATGACCTCTGGTGACCACAATATTGACTTGAGGGAGAGAAAAAAATATTTGAAGTACCTTCGAATGTGCTTGTCAAGAGCTTTCGAACGCCCTTTTCCGCGTCTTTCTAGCCCTTTCAGTTTTCGAGTTAGAGGGGGTCTACCCCCCCCCCGTACGGCGAAGGTGGCGCCGAGCACGGGCACGGCGCGGGTTAAAACCAAACAAAGATCTATAGCTAATTATTGGGCGATATTCGTTTTTGCACACCTTTATATAGGTAAATTGAATATTTTATACTAATTTTATATGTCTAATTTCATCAGAACTGCACTCAAAACAGGGACATTCTCAGTACTTACCTAACAATAATAATGTGTATCACCCGTCAATCTCCTCCGCCGACCGACCGCAACGACTCCGCCATTACAACTGAAATGTAAACAACGTGGGCGCAGAAATGCGTCAGATTCCAAGTTTGCCATATGACGTCATATGTATCTGGTCGACCACTAAACCCTATCACGCTCTCACTAAGCCTCCGTTCCTGGCGGAGCGCAGGACTTGTATTTGAGACCGAAAATCGGCTGCGCAGCGGCCGCCAATGCCATGACCTTGCTGGATACATATCTGACGCATTTCACACAAACAAAAAAACACGGTGCTTACATTTCAGATGTAATTTGGGGGAGCAACTCGAGGCAGTGGAAAGATACTTTCCTTATGTGCCGGGGACCGGGGTTCAATCCCTCGGCGGGCCTCTGAAAAAGTTTTCCCGGCTCCCCATACCCCTCGGAACAGGGTGAGAGTTCCAATTAGCACTTTGGTCCCAAGAGAATACGGTGCTTGGTCCACAAACCAAACCAAACCAACCTTTTAATATTAGCGAAGGAGTAAGATAAGAGCTCCTTCGCTGTCAAAATAGGAGTAACTTAGGAGCAAAATGTTATTTAGATAAGTTAGAGAGCTTGAATCGGTCTTCCTTTTAGGGCATGTTGTTTGTAATTCGGCCTGGTAGAATTATCTATATAGTCTTTCAAAAATTGCGAGTTATTATTGATTTGTATACGGGTAAGGGATTCTCCGTCCAGATGACGTCACCATTCCTAAGTCGGATTCGGTCAAATCGCCGGATGACTCTACCTTCGTATAGGCTCTTCCACCATGCGCCATAAACGACGCAATTGCGCAGAATGCACGGTATAACTGGAATGTGAATGCTCATGCTGAATGAACCGGATTTTCTATTATTTATAGTAGAACTCTCAAAGTACCAGAACAATGTGATCGACTGTCCTGACAGTCGATCTCAGACGCACTCCATTGAAAATACACAAGCACCCCGACCCCCACCCCCGGGGGAGCAATTGTCTAATCTGTCTGTCTAATAACTGGTATATATTTTTTCGTCGGCAATATGGGTGAAACTAAATTATTGAGAATCAAGAGCTGAAACGCAACTGCTAATTAAAAAATGTAAATGTACATACATGCTGACGTGATGAATATGATGATTAAAGGGAGTGTGCCTACTCACATCGCTTAGTTGGGGTTATTGACACTGGTCTATAGAACATAATTTTCTGAATTGAACCACTACATCATTTCTCCAGATTCACCCTAGTTGCTGAGATATTCAAAGACTCCAGGAATTTGCTTGGGAGCAAAAAGTTATCGGGTAGACTCCAGATGGCTTCCCACTACTAAAAACATTGCAACTATCGATTACACTGCTAGCATATCGTTATCACCGGCCAATAGCAATTCGAACAAACAGCTCGTGCGCGCTGATAGCAGCTGCCGAACAACAGAGCCTGGGCGGCCATCATGCTTGCATGCATCATGCTTGTCTTAGGTGCGTCGTTCACGTATCAATTTGTTACCTCTGTTTACCTTCACCGTAGTGGGAATCGTTTTTTCGATATCGAAACGAAAAATAATCGAAAACAATATAAGTGAAAATTCAACTAAAGGGGTTCCAGATGTGAATTTCATCGTATCCAACCATCACAACAATAGCTACTTATCGTAGGAAAAATAATTTTGACAGTTCAAAACAGTAGGCACACTCCCTTTAAGTGAATATTACATCTGAAGTGGTTTTGACGATCAGTATTTCTAAGGACATGACCGCTTAGTAAATTTTCCCAGGAATGACATAGCCATAAGTAATGATTTTTACTGGCATTTTGACCCCGGAGTACTTCATGGGAAGGAGCATTTTGTCCCCGACCTTACCCATAAGGACAGAACACTTTACCACCCCTGACCTTCAGTTCCAAACCCCGGACGAATATCGTAGGTTGCAACATTACCATTGCATTCTGAAACATCCGTTTATTTAACGACGGAATCATAACTTTGTTGGTACTTAAAGTTTATTTTCCTATGTGAATGTGTTTTTAGAATGGCGTGCATGATGAATTGACTAGTGTGATGTACCGCGCACGTTTAACTGAATAGTTTCAACCGCCTCCAGGTAATTTAAAAACTAGAGACCGCATAAGTTGCAGTTTCCCTGCAACGTGAGGAACTTGCACCACCGGTACCCACACGTTGTGGTTTTAGCATGCAACCCTGAGACAAAGACGCTACAGAGAACCCGACTCTAGCCGGCTAGCTGAACAATATGCAAATCACAATTATCGTTAACATGGTTGCACTGATCAAATCATTCAACATTGCGTTAATGCATTCGTTTGTAATACATTCCAGAGGTCCCAAAACTGAGCGCAATTGAATTGTGTATATTACGGAGCGTTATGCATTAAAAACATTATGTTTCAATACATCTTAGTTTTCGCCTATTTTGACACAAATGCCTTCACCTAACAATGCTCTTCTTGCTCACTTGCTCTTCCGTGGTTTGAGAAATGCAGCGCAGTTAAATGCTGCCAGGCAATAATCCTACCGGTGGAAATTTGGTCCATGTGTTATGCTATTTGTTTGCTAATTTAGTTTAATTTGTCTAATTTCATTGCACATCATTTTATCGATCGCGTCTTACAACGGCATGTAACAACATTGGTTGTTTGAGGTGCTGTTCACCCTTATGTATAGACTGTACCGCGGTACACGGCTGTTCGGCGGGCATGACAACCTGGCTGTTTCGATGTCGCGCTCGTAGTCCCAGACCACGGTAGTTGCAAAACTCGCTGCTGGAAAAAGGAACATCAATCAATTAATGACCATCACCTGCCTTTTCTTCTATGGTTGGCGAGTTAGGCCTCTCATATAACATCCATCAGGGCTCCACTATACCCTTGAAACCCGATAAGCTAATTAACAAAGAAAACAGTCATTCTCATCATTACATTATTCGCAAATGCACCTAGTTTTCCTCATTGACCCTATCGAAAAGAAATCCAATGAAGTACGTTGGCTGACATCTCATATCACACCATTTTCCGAGCTCATTACATTCCCAATTCACTTACCTGACTCGTCGGACGATTCTGTTTCAGTTTGTCATTTCCTCCGGTAACTGGAAGGCAAACAGAATATCATCAGTCCAAAGACGGCGTCAAGTTCCACCGGGGCGATCGATCCCACAGACTGTACCGGCGACCGCACCGAGTGATTTTAGCCGGTTATAGTGCGGAGGAGACAAAGACGCTGGCCAGACGTCGAACGTGACCGGCCGACGTGCTGTTAATGCTGATTGCGCTCGGTGGAGTGAATAGAGGAGCAGAACTTTTGACCAGTAGTTAGGCTCAGATTAGATGTGTCACGTGAAGGTGTTTGATGGCCAGCAGACGTTAGGTCTTTGTCCGGGACGGCTAACACAATGAAGCTCCCAATAATAAGTACAAGCAAAAGTCGTCAAATTTTGTTTAGCTTCGGGTGTTCGCAGAAGCTGCTCGTTTTTTTCCCATTACGTTGGCTTTAACCTGTAAGAAGGTATGTTAAACTTATTGTAAATCATCGGTTACGCTTTCCGATCTAAATTTTGTATATAATCAAATACTCATTTAGTTTGTTACGGTATGATTCTTACTGCCCCACGCAATGTATGTGCATTGATAAGTTTCCATTACGGATGACGAATTAGCCTGCAAATTCTTTAACATGATGAATATAGTGACAATTTGCAACAAAAACTGAAAATCTGCTACCCAGCACACGGCATAAAAAAATGTCCTTATTCATATCATTTTGTGTTATCACATCTGTCTTTTAGCTGCTCATACACGCAGATCATCAATATCAACATTAATATATTTGGTAAATATTATGTAATATCTTTAATTACACTCAGCGCGTCAAATTATGTGTCAACTGTCCCATCTTCTGTCTTTGTTTCGCTGCGGCTCCGCCGGCGTTTATGGCCTCAGTCTGTCTCCCTTCGGTCTGATTCGGCACTTGTACCTCTACCTGCATTGCATTAACCATGTACTAATGTGTGTCTACTGTCTACTGTCTACTGTCTGCGTCTGTTTGACTGCCCGCGTCTGTCTGTTACCATGGTTACAGTAATAGACGCCCGGTCATCAACCTGGCTTCCCCGCTGCCGGGCACGAATGGTGTGATTCTGCCGCAAATTGAATGGGTTTAGGGAGGGGAGCGAAGCAATATCGGTGAGTTACGGGTGGCAATGTGCTCCTCCCGGCGCTAAGAATCATTCCCGGCCTTGAGGAACCGGGAGAAGTAGAGAGTTCGGAAGCTTCTGGTCGGTTGATAAAAAGCGCTGGTTCGTGCGACAAAGAATTGGACGTCAAAGGGTGATTCAGTGCCCTGATCTGTCCGATCGCGAGGTTATCTAAGTGTAAAAATACGGCTTTAAAAACGGAGAGATCTCTGAAAAAGAAAACTAATTTAAAATAAATGTGTGTCATTACATTAAAAGAGCCATTCCAGAGACAATTGTATTGGCTCTCTCATTTTCCGCCACCAGGAGCTCAGACAGAAAGGTAGATACCAAACAAACAGTTTTGTCTCTGACAGGATGACAAGATGTAGCTTCATACTCCATCCACCCCACTTTGGTCTCAGCTCTCAACAACCGGATAATTTATTACGATAGAGATTGCTGGGCGCATCTCATACATTAAGATGCTATTTCAAAGGAAATGTATTCATAGAATAACAATGAAGAGATTGAATGCATAGAAAATGAGACTGCCTATGAATAAGGGGGTTATAGTAGATTGTCTAGTGCGTTGCATCATTCAGAGTGCAGAACAACTTCGTGGTGCATTTTCAAAGTATGTTAAACGTGAAAAGTAGCAGACTTGCTGAAAATCTGTCGATCATAACTTTACTTCATGGTTTCAATGTTTGTTTAGTGTTCGTGCAGGGAAGATTGGTTAAGCCATAGATAACGGGAGACTCTATGGTAGCAGGAGACTCTAACAGGTCTCCTGTTATCTATGGTTAAGCATAAAATATGATTTGAAAAATGACCTTTCCCTCGTATTGTCATAAAAAGCTTCAAACAAGTATTTATATTTGACCTGTGGCCGAGAATTTGTCAAATGTATTAACTTGTCTTCAAGATTTTTGTGGAACTTCGAGGTCATACTTCAAATAATATTTTACGTTTACTTTATGGCTTATTCATTTCAATTGGATATGTCAATGTTTCACAGTTTCAATGTCCTTGGGCCGGCCGTTA
>JAXIVJ010008313.1:0-5000 GCA_036785665.1 Chirona hameri
CTGATGACGGTGACTGGCAATGACGTACGCATCACTTGTTTACCTTGGTATGTGTGCGTGTCTGCAGAAATCTTTCGACTCGATCACGGGTGTGTCTCAGCTGCGTCCGACCTGGGTGAGCCGCGCCTCGGCGCTGCAGCGGCGGGGTCGCGCCGGCCGCTGCCAGCCGGGCGTCTGCTACCACCTGTTCAGCCGCAGCCGCTTCCAAGCGCTGCAGCCCTACCAGACGCCAGAGATACTCAGGACACCACTGCAGGTCAGAGGGGATCAGGGTACAGCTATAGGTCAGAGGGATCAGGGGACAGCTATAGGTTCAGAGCGGGATCAGGGGACAGCTATATGTCAGAAGGGATCAGGGGACAGCTACAGGTCAGAGGGATCAGGGTACAGCTATAGGCCAGAGGGGATCAGGGTACAGCTATAGGTCAGAGGGGATCAGGGGACAGCTATAGGTCAGAGGGGATCAGGGGACAGCTACAGGTCAGAGGGGATCAGGGGACAGCTATAGGTCAGAAGGGATCAGGGTACAGCTACATGTCAGAGGAGATCAGGGTACAGCTATATGTCAGAGGGGATCAGGGTACAGCTATATGTCAGAGGGGATCAGGGTACAGCTACATGTCAGAGGGGATCAGGGTACAGCTACAGGTCAGAGGGGATCAGGGTACAGCTATAGGTCAGAGGGATCAGGGGACAGCTATAGGTCAGAGGGGATCAGGGTACAGCTATAGGTCAGAGGGGATCAGGGGACAGCTATATGTCAGAAGGGATCAGGGGACAGCTACAGGTCAGAGGGGATCAGGGTACAGCTATAGGCCAGAGGGGATCAGGGTACAGCTATATGTCAGAGGGGATCAGGGGACAGCTATAGGTCAGAGGGGATCAGGGGACAGCTATAGGTCAGAGGGGATCAGGGGACAGCTATAGGTCAGAAGGGATCAGGGTACAGCTACATGTCAGAGGAGATCAGGGTACAGCTATAGGTCAGAGGGGATCAGGGGACAGCTATAGGCCAGAGGGGATCAGGGTACAGCTATAGGTCAGAGGGGATCAGGGGACAGCTATAGGTCAGAGGGGATCAGGGTACAGCTATAGGTCAGAGGGGATCAGGGTCAGCTATAGGTCAGAGGGGATCAGGGGACAGCTATAGGCCAGAGGGATCAGGGTACAACTACAGGTCAGAGGGGATCAGGGTACAACTACAGGTCAGAGGGGATCAGGGTACAACTACAGGTTAGAGCAGGGTGGGAATTCTACTTTTTTTTTGGTGGAGGAGTACATATCTTCGCAAATAAAGAGTACAAAAATAACCTGATGGTAGGCCAAAAATAAGAAATACTGATATATTAATGATGAATGATGAATGATGATAAACTACAAAACTAAATTCCCCAGGTCAAAATGTGCCAACAATTATTGGTAGGTTAAGGTACCTATGCACTCATGCAGAAAAAGCAATGTATACCTACCTAAGCACACATTTTATTTTTCAGGACAACAATTCAGAACAATGCCAGAAAACCATTACATGGGGCCTGGTGGTCATAACCAGGAAATGTGTCCATGTAATTTGAGTCACTTTTTAGTGGTTTTTTCAGTCTGGCTATGGCCCAACCGAATAACCTTTCAAATCACGAACTGACCTTCATATCATATAATTCAAATGATTTCAATGCTACACAACACAAAAATACCCACCGTGAGATCAACCCACAATAATCTCAATAACAATAACTCACGTGTGCGTGGCGCGTGCGTCACACCAACAAACAATGACAAAGAATGTAGTGTCGGTACTTGCTACTATTCTATGAGCGAATGGCAACACGCCACGGGTACAAGCGAGCTAACGGCTATCCATACTGGTCCAGCTCTTCATCAAGCTAGTCGATTGGTCAAAACCGAATAGGCTTCTGACGTCATAAATGTGAGTCAACATGTTCGGAAATAACAGGCATCCTGGGCATTTCGCCGTCGGCAAAGTAATTGTTACTCTTTTACAGAATACTTGTTCTCCTTTTGGAGCTTGAAGATAATTGGTGGCTATTTGGTGTAGGTCACACTGTGTTGTGGCATAGTGACTTACTCTAATTACATGTGTATTCCCTATAGTTGTACTCTCGTCAGTCTCTCAGGTCGATATCTCCGGAACCGTTCCACGCAGCGCCATGACATTTGGCACAGCTATTGATACATCTCTTTTGCATCTTCTGAGTAAATTTTATGTCAGGGTCATGTCAGGTCAGGTCACCAGGTCACGTTAAGTGACTCTACTTCCAAAACAAATCAGAGCAACAGACAGAGTTTTGGAACGATCGATTTGAAACTGACCCGGGGGAGGGGGAGGGGGTAGCAGACCGCCAGCCGTCAGCGATCTATTCTCCGGCCTCTCCGCTGTGGCTGTTGTGTTTCGATGTTACGATAAATTAATTGCCGAGACTCTTTACCGATTGCGACGCTTTCAGCGCAAATACCCGCGTGAAAGGCACGGTTGAGATTTGTTTGCTGACGGTGTTTGCCTTGTGAGTTGGGTTTGTTCAAGGTAACTTTATTTGTACTAACTTTGTTTGGTTTGTTAACAGTTCAAGTTGGGACTTGGGTTTGTCTTTGTCTAAGCTTTTATTTTAATCCAGTGGCAGTGGGTGGATGGAAGTAATTGTGGTGTTGGCTACAATTCAGTCCAACTTTGCAATGCATTGCAGTCAGTGACAGTGTGGCTGGATTTGGAATCCGGATCTACTAAAACCAAGTCTTCAGTTTCCATCATCTCATGTATTTCAGCAAAAGAAGGTTGTTACATTGATCATGCATGTTTATATATTTGTATGCTGAAACAGCTTCACGTCAAGCCAAGGTATTGAACAGATTGTTAATTGTTGATCTCTATGGATGATATCCACATTGATGGCCTCGTTCATATATCTTGTCCTTCGCTTCTCACTTCTGACTTTGGACTTAGATTCTTCCTGTTGCTGTAGGCAGTAAACATCTCCTATCTAGAAGTCAACCTTTTATGAACAGGTTTTTCTCTGCAACTAACACATTTCTTAGTTAATAAGCAATAAATGTTTCTGAGAGTTAAAAAAAAAATCAATTTTTACCAGTCACAATTTGGGAGTACACAATGTGTTGGTGGATATGGAACCAACAAATGTGAACTTTTCCAACACTGGGTTAGAGGGGATCAGGACACCAGCTACAGGTTAGAGGGGATCAGGGTCAGCTATAGGTCAGAAGGGATCAGGGGACAGCTTTAGGTCAGAAGGGATCAGGGTACAGCTACAGGTCAGAGGGATCAGGGTACAGCTACATGTCAGAGGGGATCAGGGGACAGGTCAGAGGGGATCAGGGTACAGCTATAGGTCAGAGGGGATCAGGGGACAGCTACAGGTCAGAAGGGAGCAGGGTACAGGCTACAGGTCAGAGGGGATCAGGGGACAGCTACAGGTCAGAAGGGATCAGGGTACAGCTACAGGTCAGAGGGGATCAGGGTACAGCTATAGGTCAGAGGGATCAGGGTACAGCTATAGGTCAGAGGGGATCAGGGGACAGCTATAGGTCAGAGGGGATCAGGTACAGCTATAGGTCAGAGGGGATCAGGGACAGCTACAGGTCAGAGGGGATCAGGGTACAGCTATAGGTCAGAGGGGATCAGGGTACAGCTATAGGTCAGAGGGGATCAGGGGACAGCTACAGGTCAGAGGGGATCAGGGTACAGCTATAGGTCAGAGGGGATCAGGGGTACAGCTATATGTCAGAGGGATCAGGGTACAGCTATATGTCAGAGGGGATCAGGGTACAGCTACAGGTCAGAGGGGATCAGGGGTCAGCTATAGGCCAGAGGGGATCAGGGTACAGCTATATGTCAGAGGGGATCAGGGTACAGCTATATGTCAGAGGGGATCAGGGTACAGCTACAGGTCAGAGGGATCAGGGGTCAGCTATAGGCCAGAGGGGATCAGGGTACAGCTATAGGTCAGAGGGGATCAGGGTACAGGTCAGAGGGGATCAGGGGACAGCTACAGGTCAGAGGGGATCAGGGTACAGCTATAGGTCAGAGGGGATCAGGGTACAGCTATAGGTCAGATGGGATCAGGGTACAGCTATATGTCAGAGGGGATCAGGGGTACAGCTACAGGTCAGAGGGGATCAGGCGACAGCTATAGGCCAGAGGGGATCAGGGTACAGCTATAGGTCAGAGGGATCAGGGTACAGGTTAGAGGGGATCAGGGGACAACTTTAGGTCAGAGGGGATCAGGGTACAGCTATAGGTCAGAGGGGATCAGGGTACAGGTCAGGGGATCAGGGTACAGCTATAGGTCAGAGGGGATCAGGGTACAGCTATAGGTCAGAGGAGATCAGGGTACAGCTATAGGTCAGAGGGGATCAGGGTACAGCTACATGTCAGAGGGGATCAGGGTACAGCTATAGGTCAGAGGGGATCAGGGTACAGCTATAGGTCAGAGGAGATCAGGTACAGCTATAGGTCAGAGGGGATCAGGGTACAGCTACATGTCAGAGGGGATCAGGGTACAGCTATAGGTCAAGGGGATCAGGGTACAGCTATAGGTCAGAGGGGATCAGAGTACAGGTTAGAGGGGATCAGGGTACAGCTATAGGTCAGAGGGAATCAGGGTACAGCTATAGGTCAGAGAGGATCAGGGTACAGGTCAGAGGGGATCAGGGGACAGCTACAGGTCAGAGGAGATCAGGGGACAGCTTTAGGTCAGAAGGGATCAGGGGACAGCTACAGGTCAGAGGGGATCAGGGGACAGGTCAGAGGGATCAGGGGACAGCTACATGTCAGAGGAGATCAGGGTACATCTACAGGTCGGAGGGGATCAGGGACAGGTCAGAGGGGATCAGGGTACAGCTACATGTCAGAGGAGATCAGGGTACATCTACAGGTCAGAGGGGATCAGGGGACAGGTCAGAGGGGATCAGGGGACAGCTACAGGTCAGAGGAGATCAGGGTACAGCTACAGGTCGGAGGGGATCAG